>QFET01020058.1:0-11294 GCA_003316355.1 Tuber calosporum | reverse complement strand
AAGTGTGCATCATGTGAAACCCCATGACTTCTAATGAGTCATAGTGCGAAATATAACAATCCTTGTGACTCATAACTATGAGTCATGCGAAATCCTGCCTTGCTTAGTCACCAATCGTGACAGGTGCTCTCTTCGCTGTCTGAGCTACCAGGGTCGTCCTTGGGGTTACTCAGTAGTTGTTTCCCCTTCAATCCTTTTAGTGTTCCTGGGATCTCTCCTGGACACCTCGCTACTTCCCGGGCTAGTTCTTTTCAAGATTCTAATAACACTTACTTGGCTAAGTCTCATGATAACAATTGTCCTGCTTCCTCAAATGAGAAGGTGGATGCCTTAATTGATTCGGCTTTGTTTCCCTGACTGCCTATCTTTTTTGGAAGCTCGTGTAGTAGGATGTAATTACCTGACCTTGTTTGAATTCAATCACCTATCCTGAGCGACATGGTTGTAAGCCTGATGTTTCCTAACCTCTGCAGGCTCTGAACTTAACACTTGTTGAAGGTTAAAAAATGTAACGCTTTCCGAAGTATGTCAAGCACCACCAGGAATACATCTTGGTAAGGTATAATGATAGTAACTCAGATCCTAAACTGTTGGGACTTCAACCTTGTATTACTACTGGAAATCTCGATAAGGTGTTAAACGGCCATTAATTACTATATCGCCAGTATTCTTAACTTCTAAACTTGCTTGCTGTAATTTCATATGAACTGAGAGGCAGTACCTGCTCAACCAAGTATATTGAAAACTCTGTCTGTCGAAGTCTGCCCTATCTAGGCTCTACAGGGGCTGTATTTAATTGATGATCTCGCTTTTCCAAATCTTTCCATGTCCTTTCATTGCATTTCCAATCAACAGATATACCCAAGCTTCCATGGTAAAATTCTCCTATCAACCAATTGCCTTATGTATCTAAATGGTACAACAAACAAAGTATGTATCATCCCGATACTTGAAACCAATCATAAAACATATTGGGTATCCACCTGATACATGAAACCAAACTTCAAACAAACCAAGTATCAAACAATACTTGAAACTCAATATAAAACAAATAAGCATCCTCCTGATACGTAAAAGCAAACTTCAAATATACTAATTATTAAATAAATACTTGAAACCAATCACATCACAACCCACCTCCTACTAGCTCTGGTAGTTTCCATTAGCCTTGTCAGCCTTAACAATAGTAACCAATACCAGGTACACAATTGTCATGAAAGTAAAAGTAGGGAAATCAACCATAGGTGTACTGAAGCGACAGTTGGCCTAAAGAATATGGTAATTCTGTTTCCCAACCATATATAGACGATAGAGGGAATATCCAACTTTGCACATCTTAAGCAAACCTAAGCAAAAGGTTAAGAAAGGTAAAACAAAAGTGGGGAAAGGGGAGGAACCATCATCGAAGATAGTAGAAGAGGAGAGAAGTAGCTTAAAGGAATAGACCTTAATATGTACTGAGAGGAGAGAATCATTAAGACAAGTTCCCACACCTTGGTATAGCTAAAGGAGGAAGCCAAATCAAAATAAAAGGTGTGATGATATCTCATAGTATTGAGATTTTAATTGCCAAGTGTGTAGAGGAAACGAAGGCTGTCCCTGAACTACAGGGAATTGCTAACTATTTATCCACTTCTCTTGCTACTTGTATCCTCTATATATACTTTTACTAGTTCCATCAAGCTCAAAAGTTAGGTCAATTATGCAAGTACAGTTTTGTAATATGTGTACATATTCTGGTACCTCTATTGCCACTCACAGTAGCCTTTACTTTGTCAGATTATATTCATTTGATTTGATATCTTGAATATTTGATTTCCTTACTGGAATCTATAGATTGTGGAGGTCTGCTTACTGTATGCTTTGTAATATTGGCAGGATTGTGCCCCATGAATTCCAAGAGATGGAACAGGTTATCTATATGGGTAGTAGGATCAAAGCAGTCTTGTAGGAAAGCCTCAGGCTTTCCAGGACTCCAGCAAGGCTATTAGATTCTGGCAACTGTACACTCACCAGTAATTTTCCTAACCACAGGTTTTCTGAGTCTGAGCTCTTAGTAGACAGATTTCAGGTATTTGAGAGTTGTCTCCTGGCTAGGAGCAGACATAGGACTTCAGACAAATGTTGAGATAACAAATACCCTTGGTTAAATAGTGATCCTATTATTCCACTTCGTTTTATTAACTATTCAATTGTATCCTGCTTGTTGTCGACTCTTGACAGGTGTCTGGTAGGCACCAAAGTAATTGCAGGCTACCACATAGGCTTTATTATATGACCATTCATTCAGGGTAGTAGCAGTTACATTTTGTTCACCTTAGCATGTAATAGCTGATTCTGAGGATTGGGAATACAGAGTAGGATTGATCACCTTTCCTTTGCTTGATAACTAGTTAGAAGTAGGAGTTGCAGGGAGTGGCTTCTAGCTCTGGTGCTACATTCAACATTACAGACAGCAGAAGACAGAACACAAGGTCTGGAATGACATGCTGACCTCCCTGCAAACTTAGGCATAACCCACATCAGACCTAGAAGGAGAAGTCAACCATATACGTATACCTACACAAAGTCTCCTACAATCAATAGACCTTGATCCAGACTAAGAACAAGAGCTCGCTATAAAGAAACTTGTTTAAACAAAACTCCAAACAACTGAGACAGCATAGGTATTTAGGCCAATAACCAGAATCATCTTAGGGACTGTCTTAGCCACCCTACCTCAGTCTGCAACACCCTCAAGAAGCCAGACACGACCTGGCGGATTTCCAGACTACCAAGAACCTTCTACACTACTACAACTACCTTAGGGAAAAGGAAAAGAACTAGATCCTTTCATATACCTGTGAGCCCACCCAGCAGCATCTAGGATGATGGCTGACACTGCAGAAAACCTTAGAGAACACAAGGTCCATGACTATTGAAGTTCAGTGGAGAAGAAAAAGATCTACAATTAGATAAACTCAAGAACTGGTTTAGAGAGATTAAATAATACTTATATAGGTCTGGTGTCCTTGATGAGACAGAGGATATAGTGGACTACTATAGTACCTATACAGAAAAGCAAGTATAGAGTTTCTATCTTGACCTCATGGATGAACTTGAAGATGACTAGCCCTCACTTTAAGAATTCAAGAAACACTTAGAACAGCTATTTGAAGTATAGACCAATACAGATAACATCTAGCACAAATGGCAGAAGATACAACAGTCCTCTGGAGGGAAGCCAGTGAGAATCCAAAAGATTACTGGAGATCTAGAAGGGCTAACATGAATACTACCTAGAGACTCTATATTAGACTATTTACTATAGCAATGCGTTTTGGAAGCTATTGATGCCAGGTTCAGAAGCAAGATGGAACCTCAGACGAGGGATACTAATACTTAGAATCAAATAGTCCTATAAGCAGAGAGATATCATGTAACAATGTTCAAGACAGGAGCCTCAGGCAGTAGTGGGGGCTCCTCTATCACTTTTAGAAATAAGTCAAATAAAGCAATAAACCCTTCACAGCAAACTAATAGCAAATTAGTAGAAACCTGTAAAGCTCTAGTTAGAAATTGACCCTTCCTAAGCATAAGTAGCTAAGAAAACAGAAAATGGTTAAAAGTAAGTGAGAAGGTACCTGTTTCTACTGTAGAGAAGTAGGACATAGGGTAAATAATTGTCCAAAGAAGGACATCAAGTCTCGTCATATCAGAGTAACACAAGACACTCCCGAGAGTAATGAAGAGTACTATGAGGTAGTAAGTGATGACACAGAAGAGTTAGATGGTAGGAGAGTCATTATAACCTACAAGACTACTGTTGGTGCCTTCAAGGAAGCTGTTACACAAACAGGATTTAGTATAACTTATATAATGTGATAGTATATTGAGCCAAGAGGATACTATATACCTACAACCCATGCAAGCTAGAAGTAATGTCTATACAGAGCTGCTCAGCCACACTAAAAGATTTATACTTTACACAATAGGTACTAAGACCCTTTATAATCTAAATGTATATACACCTGAGTGCATATTTGCAAAAACGGCGGTTATGTAAACTGATCAACTGGTAGTCTGTAAGATGTTTGCAAATGGGCAGTATCAACTTGAACTTAGTTGATTAAGCAAATGAAGTGATAGCTATCTTCTGGTTGAGTGCTTGACACCCTTAGGATAATAGACAATTCAGGGGATCACACGACCAAGCAGGGCACACACCCTCAAAGTCAAACTTAGCTTGCATATTTGAACAAAACTTTTGACATTAATAGAAGTACTTCAAATACCTAAACAATATTAGTACCACTAAAAGTGTCTAAATAGTAAGCAATACCCCACAGATGAGGGATATCCTAGGTCTTTCCTACACACCTGGCAATTAAAATATCAATACTACGAGCAGATAGATCATCCCCTTTTCCTACTTTGGTTTTATCTCTCTTAGTCTTTGCTGTGCTTGGGTGTGCTTCGGTCTGCTTCGCTGAGTATTTGCATAGCTGTGATTTCCCTCTAAACTCCCCCTCTATTTGGCTAACAGGGGTGCATTAGGGAGACACATTATAAAGGCTTAGAGTCACTTTGGTACACCTATAGTTCATTCTCCTACTTGTACTTTGATAAGAGCTGTCTAGATAGCCATACTCATAATTCTGTTGAACCTTGGGTCTATTCCTCCTCCATCCTGACCTCTACCTCTCTAGTCTTTCTTACAGTTAACTCAGTTGCACTCTACTGCTCCCTGCCCTAGCTCATACCTTACGGTTACAGATTTTAGAAGTTACGGTGATTCACCTTTTTTAGCACAGACTCCCTCCTCCTCTAGCGCCTCACTGACCTCATTTGGCTTGAATATTTTTGCCTTCTTGTACATAGGGCTCCAATTGCCCCCACCCCTTACAGCATACCTTTCTGTATTAGTGAGATATGAGATATTGATACTACTTATGAATATATCTATCACTACTTTCTAGACTGTCAGGCAAGTAAAGTGAGGACAGCAAATGCAGTCACTTACTCTTAGAAGTGCAAGAACATGACTATTCAGGGTTCAGTTAGCCTGCCTGCTATGATGACCTGTACATTACTCAGAGAAACAGTCAGGATGCCAATAGATATTTATAATAAGCAGAAACCTGTATGACCAGTTATATAAAAGAGCCTAAACCATACCCTACTATTGCTTTGGTGTGCAAGGGAGACCTGCAGAGATGTGAAAATAAGGAGAGTACAATGAAATAGTTTATAGAGCAAAGGGGAACAATGGAATTGTCATTCAACTAAGTATTTCCATTATACAGGCATTTGTCTGAAGTGTGATATCTCCTGCTAGTCAGGAGACAACTCTTAAATACAAAGAAATCAAATCAAATCAATATAATCTGACGAAGGTGAGGCTAATCAAAGTAGTAATGTAGGTATGGGAACATGTCTACATGTTATATTCCCCGAATCTGAACAAAAGCTATCCTCTCCTCAGGCAAGAGGCCCCATTGCGGCTCTTCCAAGAGGAGGTCAGAGCATGGAATCATCATAGGTTTTAAAGTAGCTATTATTAGAGCCTGCAGGATTGTCTTCCTCATTGTGATAGGATTGCCAGAAATAGTTAAGTATTATAGTTCTAGGGCAAGGAATTGTAGAAACCTTGTAGGTCTCCTAAAATGTCCTAACATAGGGGGGGATAATCTTAGACATCGGTTCTGTGCTGTGGTTTTCTTTCTAATATTCCACTATAATATCCATTGAGTTCTCCAGGTCCTCGATATGTTCCCAAGAATCATCTGTCCTTTCATCCCCTGACTAATATACCAGGAATTCGACTTGGTTGATCTGTAGACTATAATCCAGTATCTCCTCTGCTTTCTATTCTTCTGCATTGTTGATGAGTGTAGGTTGTGGCCTATCAATCTTTCGTAATTCAAACCATTGTAATCTTTCTCATCGTATTCCTTGACATATGAAATATGAAAGTATAGCTTCTAGAGGTCCATTCTCTTAGGTAATTCTAGCTTGTGGTTATTGCTACTAGAGTGATGCACTAAGACCTAGAGGCTCTGAACTAGCAAGGTTCTAGCCTCTTTGATCGTCCAAGGGCACAAGTTTAAGAGTCTCCTTTGACAAGAACTGTAACAGAATCCTACTATATTTCTACTATTACTACTGACTTGATATTGGTTATTACTTATTTGAGTTTATACCTGATAAGGACTACTATTTGGTTGTTCCTTCCTACTTAGTTGTAATTTCCTAACTGGTTATTCTTTCCTTGTTTCGCTTAATATTACTTCTCCTTGCTTCTACCCATTTAGGTATCGCTATCCTTCTGCTATACCTACTAGATTTGAATAGTATTAGCGATCTCTTGTTTCTTGTGTTGTTTGAATATCATTACTTGTTTTGTTAGCCCTCTGATTTCAGAATATAGTTACTTTGTTATATTGCATCTGTTAGCATATTTGTTGGAAAGGATGTTTGTACTTTTTGTTAAGTTTTTCTAGCTACAATCTTTTATATTAAAAGAGCCTGCAATCCCTTAAGGATTCAGACTCTCAAGCCTCACAGGACAACTATTTTTAATACTACAAGTTGAACACTTACTCAATCAGTTCCATACCTTTTACCTTGTCTAGGAAAGATATGTACATCGCTACTTCTCACCCTATCCTGATAGTATCTTCAGAGTTACTTTGGGATTCTCACGATACTTGGGAGTAGGTTACAAGAACTCTGATGCCAATGTTGAATGGTCTTTGATAGGTGTTTCTCTTCTTATCTGTTGTACAGTCTGCCGGAATGTAGCATTCTCTCAGTCCATGTCTACTTCCACTCTGGTGGCTTTATAGCGATTCAGGATTTGATGCACTTCTCATGCTTTGCTGGTGGATCTGAAACCTGAATTGAAGAGCTTCCAAGTAGGTTCATAGAGCACCTGATATAGAGAGATTCCTGAAGATTCATAGGATGTGCTATTCCTGCCTGCTCATATTGCTAGGACACCATAGGACCACATTTTCAGTATTATGCTGAAGAAGTTTATCATCATCAGTTTGTCTATTAAAATCCAGCACTCTCTTTGACTATTGGTTTACAGGTGGTATTGAGTAGCCATTCAGACTTGGATTCCTATTGAGTTCATCATATGAGACAAGAACTTAGATCTAAAGAGGGAGTCTTGGTCTAGTACTATGCTCAAGAGTGGTTTATGAATATCAAATATCGTCTTCTGGAGTATACTGAATACCTTTTCAAACATGGCAGAGTGCAAAAGAGGTATAAGATGAGTGTAGAAGGTAAAGTAATTGATAATAACTATGATAGTTGTATAGTTGTTGAATTTATTAAAGGGGCCAGTGAAATCGATGGCAAGTAATTGGTAGGCTACATCAGGTACTGACAGAGTTATAGATCTACATTTTGGAAGTGTAGTATGCTTCTTGTTAATCTGGCATTGATAACAAAAGCAGCTGGAGGGAAGGAGGTCCTAGCGTATTTGAGGCTACTAGAAGAAATTAGTAGCATACTTGTAGGCATTGGAAGCTGGGAAGTGTCCAAAGCTTTCATGACCAGTATTAAGTACGAAATTCAGTTGGGGTACTCACTTTGTTTCCAAGGATCCCAGAGGAATATTGATGTTAGAATAGCTGTTAATATTGTTAGCTATGCAGAGGCTATCCAGGATCAAATAGTCTAGCTTGTCAGTTGTCTCCAGGACTTACTGGAAAAGAGTGTCATTCTTGGAAGCTTCTATAGCAGCTGGGCGGAATTTTCCCATGAGTGATGAGTGGAGGTACCAAGAAAGGTCTGAGCCTTATAAGTTTCTGATGTATTTGGGAGAGCTTCAGGATCACTGTCAAGAGGTTTGGAGGCTAGCAAAGCTGGTGAAGTGAGAGGTAGCAAAACTAATGTTAACATATCTAGATGCTTGAGGTAGTTGTTAGCTGTTGAGAATAGAGACGAAGAGCTATAGTAGGATGAACGAGGGCTACTGGCTATCGATATATCAGATGTAGCTTTCACTTTCTCTATTTGCATTTGCCTTTCAAGGTCCTTGTACAAATATCGACTAGCTTCCTTACTGTTTCTGGGTGTAAAGTACTGGTCTTCATAGTAGGCAATCTAACTAAGTGCTGAATGACTTGGTTCCTCTTTATTCTGGTGTAGGTTCCAAGTAGCTTTGTCTCCCCAAGAGTTGCCTACCTGAATGCTACTATTGTTACTACTAATATTGTTCTTATACTTTTGATAGTGAGAGCATGCATTTGCTGCTATCCTTTTGCTTGTTAGGTATTCTGGGGATGAGCAATATATAGATTCATAAGTAGTGAGGGATGGAGAGTGCTGTTTTTCTTCAATGAGTTCTATTTCAGTATTAGAATATAGGCCATCGTATGAGGAAGAAGTGTAGTTGGTTTCAATATGATTGGAGTTGTAGTTCTGGAGATCTGACTGTTCAAAGTGGGGGTCCTGTAGCATTATATCTGGGGGTGCTCAATCAATTTCATGAACTCTGAATAAATAGTATGCCAAGAATTCTTAACTCCAACTATGTATTCTATTTTAAAATCAAAGTAGCTAACATGCATGATCTATAATTGCTGCTAGTCCCTGAGACCCTCCTGTATCATAAGCTTGATAAGACTTCTATAGTCGGTAACTATGGTGAACTTTGTATAGGATGGCCGGTAGGCGAAGGCTTGTACACCCTCAACTATTGCAAGTGCTTCCTGATGGTATATGGGGCAGCTGGTCTGAGAGGCAGACAGTCTCCTAGAATGGAATTCTGCTGGTCTGACTGTATCTCTAGTTGGTCCTTGGCCTATCCAATCAGTTCTGTCAGTTGGAGATGCATCGGTTAATAGCCAGATTTATTCTGGGTTGGTATAGGTGTTACACATATGGGAAATGGTACAAATTAGTTGATGTGATAGTATATAGAACTGGGAGGTTACTATATGACTACAACCCATGCTGGCAAGAAGTAGTGTTTATAGCAGAGCTGCTCAGCCTCAGTGAAAAGATCTAGACTCTAATGTATGGAGTACTAAGACTCTTGATAATCCGAATGCATTTGCACTTGAGTACATATATGCAGGAAAGACGGTCATTCAGACTGATCAACTGGTAATCTATAAGATGTTTGGTACTAGGCTACATCTACTTGACCTTAGTTCATTTGGCAAATGAATCGAAGGCTATTTACTGGTGGAGTGGTAGACACCCCCAGAATACTAAATAGTTCGGGGGATCATTTGACTGAGCGGGGCATACATTTTCATAGTCAAACGAGGTTTACACTTTCTATGACTATGGCCATGATATCTAAGGATATTTATATATATGGCTAACATAAGTACCAGGAGAATTGTATAAATAGCTAGCACTTCCCCATAGTTATGGGATCATCAAGCAACGGAGAAGAGACCTTAACAATATCTTCAGTTATTAGTTAAAACAACTTAAAGCTTTCGAGAAAACCCTTTACCTTTATCTTTATTCATAACGGAGCTTTCCTGACAGTTCTCTATCCTTCTCGATACAAGCATGGCCTAGGCTATTCAACAGTACCGAATTGGCTACCCTGTAACAATAGGCAACAGGTTTAAGAACTGGTAGATTTTCACTGCCTTTTTCACTGCATAAAATGCTGCTTCTAGCAACTCTATCCACAGCCATTCAGTGTCACTGGTGAGCTCTGTAAGTGGTACAGGAATGGTGACGATATATGGCAGGAACTGTGAGATACAATTAACTATTCTACTGAAGTGCAGTAGTTCATTTCTATTCAGAAGTATTGTACAGTCATCAATACTTTCATCTTCTCTGCTGGTGGGTTAATACCTTTATTATCAATCCGGTATCCTAGGTTGGGTTTTCAACAATACATATATCATGATAAAATACTGTATTATTGACAATAAATATTATAACATACATACAATACATATGTGCCTTAAAGATTTTTATCCTAAATTTTGAGCTCTAAGCCCTAACCCAATCATAATTCCTTCTCTATCAGTTTGTGCCCTAAGAGTCTCCTACAGGATTTTTATTCCTAGCAGTAAATTAACTGTTTGAGAAATATAATTATTGCTTTATACACAGTCCTCAGAATGCCAATATACTATTTGTGAAAATGGGCCGTACAAAAGACCCAAAGCTGCACAGCGCCTTTGTGACTGTACCTCCTGAAAGTGGCAAAAAGGTAAGATCTTATAGCATCTAACAAAAGAGAAATTTAAATTTACCAAAGTTGATATAGCTTGAATTAGTTTGGTATCACGCCTGCAGAAAGGCCTTTGCCAAAAGTGCAATACACCAATATGATCATTAATCAACTGGTGCCAAATACCAGGAGTGGATGAGTGTTATAGGTAAGACTGGTATCTGATAACCGCACCTTGCTGCAGGTCAAACACGTATTATGACTCGAGTAGAATGTCTTTCTTCAGTGGAGAAGCCTGACCCCGATGTCTTGTTTGCCTTGGCTATCAATATGAACAATCTGCTGTTAAATGTTACTCAATCAGCTTACTTTCCTGCCTTTTTTTAAAAAGATTTGAACTGCCTATGTGCCACCAAGTCCATTTATCTTATGTACAACTTTGCTCACTTAGACCTATCTCTAGGTCAAAGATACTGTCGACAAGGTCATTCAATCCTCCTACTATATCAATATTATTACTGAGGGAAGCGAAAACCAGACCAGGGATAAAATTATCAACATCTCCGTCAATACCAAATGAGGTACCTTCCATTACTCTTCTGACAATGCCGGATACAAGACATTTATGGCTGAGAATCTGGTTACTTGTTGATGGCTAAACTTGGTGTGCTTGTCAACAGTGATTGGAAACAGATAAATAGCTTTACTACTGATACGTGTTCTACAGTGCGTCTATTGTGGCGAATTCCTGCTGCCGACCAAACATTACAACGCTCTAAGGCACATTTGTACCGTGTAACTCCCACGGCATCCAACTACCTATCCAGGATGTGCTTGGACTTCCTCACTACAAGGAAATCCAATTTCAGATCATATTGGTAATCAATATCTTTCACCGGTCGCCTCTTAACTATCAATTCTTGGCAAGAAACAAAGAGCTTATTATGGAAAATGTTAAGGGTAGCCGATTCTAAGGTCAAGCGAATCAGGCTAGGCTTTAAGAAATCAAATTGTAGACGGAGATTGTCAGGAAGGCTCAAGATTTCAAGGTAGAACGTATGATATTGATAAGATCTCTTCTCCGTTACTTGATGATGGCTAAAGCTCGGGAGGCACTTCGATATTTATATCCCGCGTCTGAGTGTTC
>QFET01019974.1:0-17160 GCA_003316355.1 Tuber calosporum | reverse complement strand
ACATGAAATCTTTCCTGCAAGAGCTGAGGCTCTGGAAACCCGCAGCCACTATCATTACCGCTGAGTGTACAGCTACCGGAATCCTGTGGCCCTGCCGGAGTCCTGTAAAGCCTGGGGCTTTCCCACAACACTGCCTCTATCCTACCGCCGGTATATATGACCTGTTCCTTCCCTTGGAACTCCTGGGGCACAATCCTGCCGATCCTGCAAAGCATACAGTAATAAGGGCGCCGGAATCTAGAGATTCCAGTAGGGAAATCAAATACAAAAGAAATCAAATTATATGAATATAATCTGACAAAGAAAAGGCTAACGAGAGTTGGAATAGAGGTACCGGAACATGTACAAATGTTACAATCGCAGACCTAAGAATGACAGGCGAGCAAGAAGCGATTAACTTGGACGGCGGCTCGTGGTAGTCAGAGACTAACTCTGGGAACCTGAAACTCAAAACGAAGAAAGCGGAGCGCCACATTTGGTGTATATCGGACCTCAGTACGCAAGACGGTCAACTAAACCCGCACACTTATAAAGCCCTAAATCCTTACAAGAGATCCTAGGAAGAGTGGAAAGACCAGCGCTGACTAGGGACTTCTTAAGAATGTCAAGGGGAAATGAGTCTAGCCTGGATCGTGAGAAGCCTTCTAGGAACGAAATATATTACAGGTCAGCTGGACAACGGAATAGTTGGGGAAACAGAACGGGATCCCGGATATCAAGAAAAGTGAAGTGGAAGAAAATGAGTAACTACCGCTACCTAGTCCACACGCTAAATGGAGCCGGGTAAATCCGTCCTGAACCTGGACTCCAGCTTTGTGGACAGGATATGCATAATAGACTCATTGGGTAAATGAGGCGATGCGTGAATAATCCCCTGAATACCACTTAATGATACGAGTTGGGCTCCAGTTAGGCAGGGCAAATGACAGGTGTATGGGAACCCTTCAGCAAGGGGTAAAGACTGCTAGTAGTGGGTTGCCCAGTACATCAAAGACAGAGATTTTAGTTTGTCTGAAGAGGCTTAAATAGCCGAAACAGTGCGGGAATGGTAACAAACACCCTAAGTTACCACAACAACGAAAATGTCATACAAAAGACCTGCACAGGCCCCTAGCGGCCCTAATAAAAGAAATAAAACAGAAGTACCTGCCCCGCCTTATTACTCATGCCCAGAAGGCAGGGCAACCATTGAAGCAAATGGAGAATGGATCCCGATTCGCGTTCTACTAGACTCAGGGTCTAATATATTTCTAATTAACCAAGAGCTGGTTAATAAACATCGCCTACCATACCACACACGCAAAAATAGCTTAGACATTTACACCTTTGAAGGAACTACAGCAGCAAATGGGGGAAAACACTACACACATTCTATTCTCTTAGAGATAGGGAACAACGCACACCGATCTCACATTTCTTGCGAAATTGCCAATGCTGGCAAATATAACTTCATCATCTCATGTGGATGGTGGCATACAGAACATTCCATAAGGCACATCGAGGATGCGCAAAAATGGATATTTAAAGACAAGAAATGCCAAAGTCATATTAATGATGAAGGCATAGACTTGACATTTGAATGGGATGAGACTGTGGCCTAAGACCGAGAAGCACGAATCATTAGAAGAATCTAAATAGCACCCACTCCAGCGTCAAAAGAGTTTCTGCAAATACCTCGGGAATAACATGAATTCAAGAGGGTTTTTGCACCAGAAACAGCAGAGAAAATAGCCGGAAGAAGAACGTTTGACCACGCCATTGACTTGATACCCGGCGCGGTACTGCCATGGGGCCCGATATATCCTATGTCAGCCCACCAGCTGGATTTGCTTAGCAAATACCTGCAGAAAATGCAGGATCAAGGGAAAATCGTGGAAAGTAAATCTCCTGCTAGGGCACCAATTTTATTTGTCCCTAAACCTGACGGTTCAATGAGGCTATGTGTGGACTACCGACAATTGAATAAGCTAACGGTGGCCAACAAATATACACTACCCCTAATGACCGAGCTCCGCGACCGGGTGGCTATGGCGCAAATATTCATTAAGTTAGACTTAAAAGATCGCTATCACCTCCTAAGGATAAAGGAAAGAGATGAGTGGAAAACTGCTTTCCGGACCCCATAGGGCCACTTTCAATACAAAGTAATGCTATTCGGGCGGGAAAACGCGCCGGCCACATTCCAGGCCATGATGAATAATGTTCTACGCGAATTTTTAGATCATGGAGTGGTGGTCTACCTAGATGACATCCTAATTTACTCCAAGACAGAGAAAGAACATGTCAACTTAGTCAAGAAGGTACTCTCTCCCTTGGAAGAATATGATCTAGTGGTATCAACCGCCAAGTCAGTTTTTCACGTTGATACAGTGTAGTCTTTGGGGTATATTGTGTCAATAGATAGAGTCACCATCAGTGAAAGAAAGGTCGAAAGTATAAAAAATTAGAAGGCACCAAGGTCGGTCAAGGAGGTGCAAATATTCATTAGCTTCGCCAATTTTTACCGACGGTTCATTAAGGATTTCTCCGAAATCTGCAAACCAATAACTGAAACGTTGAAGGGCGACCCCAGAAAATTCAGCTGGGGGCCGGAACAAGATGGGGCATTTGAAGAACTTAAGTAAAGATTCATCTCTACCACTATACTCTGTTATTTCTACCAGGACAGAGAAACAATTGTGGAAACAGATGCTAGTGATTTTGCACTAGGGTGCGTCATCTCCCAGTTTAAAGACAAAAAGCAACACCCGGTGGCTTTCAACTCACGGAAGCTGAACCCAGTTGAGCCACAATATGAGATCTATGATAAGGAACTATTGGCGATTCTGGAAGTATTTAAAGAGTGGAAACAGTATCTTGTTGGAACAGAGAAACCAGTGACTGTCTACACTAATGACCAGAACCTACAGAACTTTCTTACAACTAAGGTATGGAATCCGCGGCAAATACGATAGGCTCAGCAACTAGCAAACTACAATTTCAAGATAAAGCACAGACCGGGAAAACGAGGTAGAGAGCCAGATACTCTAAGCTGACAGCCGAAGTGCTATTCGGAGGAGGGAGCTGCGCATAGCGAATATTAAATACTCAAGCCTTCTCACTTCCAAATCACA
This sequence comes from Tuber calosporum, assembly GCA_003316355.1. Taxonomy (NCBI): domain Eukaryota; kingdom Fungi; phylum Ascomycota; class Pezizomycetes; order Pezizales; family Tuberaceae; genus Tuber; species Tuber calosporum. The sequence continues at coordinate 14,047 of QFET01019974.1, read as the reverse complement.
CTGGTGCACTTAAATCAGCCAGATGGGAAGGAAAGAATAATTGGCACAGAGTCTACTGATTTCTTGCGAATAAAACTGCTCTCTCCAAAAGCACAAATGCCTACAAAAGGGTCCCGACTAGCAGCCAGACACGACCTGTACGTACTAGAGGACTTTATAATTCCGGCTAAAGGACAAAGGTTGGTGGAAACTGGAATTTCCGTCGGATTACCAAAAGGAACATATGCATGGTTGGCACCATGCAGTGGAATGGCCGCCAAAATTGGGATCAGAATTGGCGGAGGAGTAATGGATGCTGATTACACTGGAGAAGTCAAGGTTATCATAATGAATAATGGAAACCAAGATTGCCAGGATCGTAAAGGGGACAGAATGGCACAAATGATCATTGAGAACATACACATGGCTGAACTGATTGAAGTTGACGGACCACCAGAAACTGCAAGGGGCAGAGGCGGATTTGGAAGTATGGACGTATCACACAGACGATAAGTTGCAACAAAGACCCAGGTAGTGGTTGCATACTTGCAAGCAGACCAGGCCGAAAATGAGTTTCTTGATGAAATAGACTATCAAGCAAGACAAGATAAAGGGATACTCCTAATGTCAGTTGAAAAATCTTATTTGTTTTCATATGAATATTTCCTTGAAGATATCATATATTCTCATACTTGGTTAGTGTTTCGGCAATAACTATTACAACGCATACATTACTACAGCTAGGACATACTGTACCTTTATTTCAGTTATATTTCATTATTACGGTAAGGATTCTTATGTATATTTCTTTATCTGGTACTCGGGTTATTTCGCTTGCTTATCACATATTTTAACGGTTATTGTTGCGTCCTTTATGTCTTATCATCCACAACGAAACTCCTCACACCACATTTGTTTTATACAAACTTTTGGGATTTTCTTGGCAGGTTTTCAGGGTCAAATACGTTCGCACATATGTTTTTCCTACTGACGTTAAGGGAAAACACATTGGTACTTATGTTTTTCCCTTTTATATTCTTTTAGATAACGGGAGGGCGCACTACGGTATATATAGGGGCTACCGGCCACTTTTTTCGCTTAGAAGAATAAGGAACAGACTACCTACCAATCTACCTTCATAAATCTACCTCTCCTCATCAAGGCGTGCCCGCAATACTCGCTTCGTATTGCGTTAGTATATTTCGATAGATATAAGATCATGCCCATGCACATTTGAACAGGTTATGTGCCCGGGCCTCCATATCTTTAAGATATACATTTACATCCTCCAACAGACCACGAAACCTCAGTCAACGAAGCGAAACCTGTCCTGCCATCGATTCACGTTTCCTACCAAAATAATACCCTGTAACATTTTTCTTGGCAAAGTTTATTTCTCGGCACGAAACATCGACCAGACGAAACGCTCCTTCTTGACGAAACCAGACATTCTCGGCCTCGGCATTATACAAGTCTCGGCGAAACATTCTCGGTGTTAACCACTACTTAACCGAGCTCTTTTCACCGTTCGCTTCCGTCTCCTTCTCTTTCCTCTCTTTGTGTGCACATGCGTTACCCACCACTCCCCCGCTGAGCTTATCAACTACCTGGAAGTTAACACATCTGAGGGTGGACACTCCCCGAAAAATCCTGAATAGGTGAACGTGTTACTTTCAGGCTTGATAAAAGTTGTGTGGACTTAAAGGGGCTGTGAGGCTACAGAGGACAATTCGAAGAACACAACTTGTGTAACCAAAATCCAACATGGCCTCAGCCTCAACCACTGTCCCTGAACCTACGACAGACAATCCCCCAGCAACCCCTCTGCCCTTTGACCATTGGGCACGGACACAAGCTATTAACTCTAAACGTGGCTTCGCACCCAGTTACAAACTCAGATCCATCCCAAAGCTGACAGGGCTAGAGAAATACCGCACATAGCGTGACATCTCGGAGTACGTCCGCGGACTGTTCAACTGCTGGGACATTGTGCAAGGAACGGAAACCATCCCGGATGAAATACGGGATAAAGACGGGGATCTGACGAATGTTGACCCTATAGATGAATTTCGTGATCGCTACCAGTGGGCATCGGCCTACTTCCTTGTGACCATTGATCCAAAATGGGTCATCTTCCTGGCAACCCACAAAACGCCGCACGCAATCTGGACGGCGTTCCAGAATAAATTTAGCAGAGAAAACACCTTCTCCTTCTTCGACCAACTCAACGCTGTTCTCGATACCAAATACTAGATGTCTGAACCCATCGCTGATCACATTGGCAAGTTCGACACCCTCTGGAATCGGATGCAACACCGTTGCACCTCTGCTACCGAAAATTCCTGTTACGGCCTACCTTTTGCATTTAAGAGGGTATTTGAGTCATCGGAAGCAAAAGCTGCAGTCCTTTTCCGGTCCCTTCCTGTGTCGATGAACAACATCGTCGACAACCTCCAAACCAAGAAGGACCTTACCTACAACGATGTCTATAACAGGTTCTTGGACCTTAAGACTTCGGTTAACTCTGAAGAAGACAAGGCGTATAAAACCGCCACTGTCCAAGGAAAAGGGAAGGAACAACCCTAACGAAAGGGAAACAGCACATCGGTCATAGACAAGGAATGCTCATACTGCAAAAAGCATTACCCCTCTGCACGCAATAAAGGGCATACTTGGAAATTGTGTCAGAAACTCAAGACCGATAACCAAAAGAAGAAGGAAAGGACGGAGATTGACAAGGCCAAGATCGGCAAGGAAGAGACATGTAAACCGGTCAGCACATCCTCAACAATTTCCACTACGCGAAAGACCCCTCACCCACACAATTGGGTAATCGATACAGGCGCAAGCTCACATATGACAAGCAACCTAGACCTTTTTATAAACTTTGAACCAGAAAAAGGAAACGTCAAGTTAGGCGATGACTCTGTAATAGAGTCATGCGGCCGTGGAACAGTTAAGCTCATGGCCAAAAGTGTAATGGCCATGTGTCTCCTGTTTTTCTTCAACGTGTTCTCTGGGTTCCTAAGGTGGGTCAATGCAATTTGGTATCGTGGCGCGCTATCGTTTCTTTGGGAAAAGGGTTTTCTTTACGCAGTTCAGAGAAGGACATATAAGTAATGGGAGAGCATAAAGAGGTTTTATGGGGCAAGCTTGGCGGACAAGATTATGTCGTGCAGGAGAGTAAGGAACAGGCCTACAAAGTGACCTATCAGGAGTGTCATGAAGCCTTGGGTCATCCCTCCCCACCCTACCTTCGCTACGACAAATACTCCGACACAGCCCATATCCCTAAGGTTCCTACTGGTTGGCAATGCGAAACTTGCATTACCTCAAAGTCGTCCAAACAAAAACCAGAACCAACACAGCACCGTTGCCAAAGCCCCTTCGAGTTAATTCACTCCGACTTAAGCAGAAAATAATCGACACCATCCTTTAGTAATTCTTGGTACTATATCACCTTCATTAATGACTGCACGCCATACACCTAGATTTCCTCCATCAAGGTAAAATCCGATACAGTAAAAATCTTCCCACAGTTCATCCAGGAGCGACAAAGCCAAGATAACGCCAGAATCAAACGATTCAGAACTGATAACGGTGGTGAATACGTGAACCATGAAATTCTAAACCTGTTTCAGGCCTATGGAATACTTCATTTCAAAACTCCACCCTACTCACATGAATCAAATGGCGTTGCTGAACGGTATAACAGGACTATAATCACTGCCACTAGGTCCATGTTAAAAGGTTTAACTCTACGACTTTGGGCAGAAGCAATCGTAACCGCCGTATATCTCAAAAACCATCTTCCCACCTGATCTATAGGAGGTTAAACGCCCTATGAATCTCTCTACAACCAAAAGCCATTGATCAACCACCTGCGCCCATACGGGACCAAATGCTTCGTCCACATACCTAAGGAGACCAGAAAACAAGGAACGAAGCTACACCAGGGACGAGAGAAGGCTATCTTGTTGGAAACACATCCTCTGACAGGATATACCGGATATACATCCCCTCGCAACATAAGATATCCGAAACACGACAGGTACACTGGACCACTAAAACGATTGAACAAGCGGAAGTGCCAAGTACAACACCTGCTCCGGAATCCCAATTTGCGACCCTCCATCCTCCCTCCTTTCCAATAGACCTGCAATCGTACAGTAAGACTTTGGAATTAGACCAGAGTACGACACCTACCAACCACACAACCGCGATTAAAATCTATCCTCCTCCATTACCTCCACATCTAGAGACCTACGAACGACGTAACACACTGTCACCTACTCCGGAACCTGCTCCCTTGGAACAACAACCTCAAGAACATGAGGCCCTACCAGACGAGCAACCGGAAACACGGACAAGGTCAGGACGAATCTCACGCTCACCGGTACGCTTTGGCAGAAATGTTACTGAACTACCGCATTAGGATCCCACCACGTATCACCAAGCGATTAACAGTAAGCTTAAGGAACAGAGGACCACGGCGATGGATGACAAGATTAATTCACTAAAAACGAATGTAACCTTCGATATTGATGAGAGACCGATGGGAAGAAAGATAATCGATAGTAAGTGGGTTTACAAAACTAAACATAATGCAGATGTGACTTTCGAAAGGTTTCGCGTAAGAGCCATTGCGAAAGGGTTTTCACAAATTCCCGGCTTCGACTTCGAAGAAACATTCGCCTATGTCATCCGTTATGAATCTCTCCACTTCCTCCTCGCGATATGCGCCAATAACAAATGGCGACCGCGACAGTTCGCTGTCAAATCTGCTTTCCTCTACGGCGAACACAAAGAAGAAGTTTACCTACGACCGTTACCTGGGTACTGTGACGGAAAAAAGTATGGAAACTTAACCGATGTCTTTATGGACTTAAGCAATCTGCGAATGAATGGTATGCTCTCTGCGGAAAATTCTGAACCTCCTAAGGATTTACGACATCAGCCCTAGACCCATGCATGTTCGTCCATGCTAAACACGACCTCTACGTATCGGTTTACGTCGACGACATTGCCATAAATGCAGCCGACTCCCCCCATGCCAGATCTCTGATAAAAGACCTGAAAAAGGCATTCGAGATCACTCACCTAGGGGAAGCTAACTTCCTACTCGGCTTGCACATAACGTATACACCTGACAGCATACATCTTACCCAGCAAAAATACATCAAGTCAGTCCTCCAACGATATAGCATGGAAAACTCAAGTTCGTTTTCTACCCCTCTACTAAAAGGGATTCAACTTACGAAAGGGACTGAAGACATACGGATACCAGACCCCACCATTTACCAATTGGTTATAGGATCACTTATGTACCTCACCAATGGCACAAGACCTGACCTCTCGTATACGATTTCATTTCTTTCTCAATTTTCTTTTTGCCTATCTGAAGCACACTTAAAGGACGCTAAACACGTCCTTCGTTGCCTTTCTGGAAAGGAAAATATAGGATTGTTCTACCCGTACCCAACCAACGCAACCCCCGCTATCGATGTCTATGCTGGTGTAGACTTTGCCGCTTGGGTTGATACCCGCCGCTCCTTGTCAGGATACATTGTTATCTTAAATGGTTCATATATCTCCTGGCGATCCAAGAAACAGGCATCCGTCGCTACATCTACTACCAAAGTGGAATACGTTGCTATGTCACTGGCTACGCGACAAATCCAATGGTTCCAAAAGGGGCTCAACGAGATTCGACTAAGATTACTGATCGCTTTGCACGCAGATAATACCGGTGCTAATTTTCTTGCGACACTCAATCAACTCAATGAACGTACCAAACACATCGATGTTCACTTTCACAAAATACGTGAAGAACTCGACCGCGGTTCGTTCACTTTACTAAAAGTTGAGTCGTCACAAAACCATGCCGATATTTGCACCAAAATCTTAGCGAAACCGGCACATACATGGTTGATTGGGCTTCTGGGCTGTAGTAAATTAGGGGAAGTGTTGAAATTTCATATTTGTTTTCATATGAATATTTCCTTGAACATATCGTATATTCTCTTACTTGGTTAGTGTTTCGGCAATACCTATTACACCGCCTACATCACCACAGCTAGGACATACTGTGCGTTTATTTCTGTTATATTTCATTATTATGATAAGGATTCTGATGTATATTTCTTTATCTGGTATTTGGGTTATTTCACTTGCTGATCACATATTTTAACGGTTATTGTTACGTCCTTTATGTCTTATTATCCACAACGAAACCCCTCACACCACTTTAGTTTTACACAAACTTTTGGGATTTTCTTGCCAGGTTTTCAGGTTCAAATACGTTCGCACTTATGTTTTTCCTACTGACGTTACGGTAAAACACGTTCGTACTTATATTTTTCCCTTTTATATTCTTTTAGATAACGGGAGGACGCACTCTTGTATATATAGGGGCTACCACCCACTTTTCTCGCTTAGAAGAATAAGGAACAGACTACCTACCAATCTACCTTCATAAATCTGTGTCTCCTCATCAAGGTGTGCCCGCAATACTCGCCTAGTATTGCGTTAGTTTAGTCCCATAGACATAAGATCGTGCTCATATACATTTGAACAATGTCTAATGCTATAAAGTCCTAGGTTGATATTAGGAAATATGATTAGACATTATCAAAAACCATCAAAGAGGCAGGCCAGAACGATCAAGACTGGCAGGAACGCAGGCAAGAATTGCAAACGTCAACCGATGAGGGCAAACCATTACCAGGTCACTGGGCAGTGATTGAAGCACTGATATACTAAAAGAATCGCTTATACATTCCTGACAACGAAGAGCTGCACACAGCTATAGCTAAAGGTTGCTACGACTCTAAGGTAGCTGGACCCTTTGGACTGGAGAAGACTCTGGAATTTGTTTCCTGAGACTTTTATTGGAAAGGGCTGACAGCGTGGATAAATGACCACGTACGGTCATGTGATGAATGTCAAGAAAATAAATCCCCACGACATGCGCGGTTCAGTCAGGTGCAGCCTCTAGAAGTCCCGTTCATAGCCTGGTCATATATATCGACCGACTTCATCACACAACTACCAGATTCATAAGGAAGAACACAAATTATGGTAGTCATGGATAGGTTTACAAAGATGGTTCACTTCATAGGTCTGGAAAGTAATGCAACTGCCAAGGAGGTTGCAAACGTATTCTTGAGTGAAGTCTGGAAGCTACATGGACTTCCAGCGGAAATTATATCCGACATGAATGCAAAGTTTTCGGTAGAATTCTGGGAATCCCTATGCAAAACTCTGGGGATAAAATGAAAGATGTCAATTGCGTAGCACCCGCAAACTGACGGACAAGGGGAGAGGACCAACCAAGTGCTGGAAGGATACCTCAGAAACTTTGTCAATTATGAGCAAATGGACTGGTACCAGATGTTTCCACTAGCTGAGGATGCCTACAACAATTCGGTAACGAACGCGCATGGCATGTCACCCTTCTACGCAAACTAAGGATTCCACCCACAAACAGAATGGATGAAGGAACGTGATGCCCAAAATCCAGGCACCCAGCTATATGCACCCTGGATGCAAATAATACACTAACAGGCCAAAGAAGCGTTGAAACAAACGCGGGAAAATATGAGCAAATATTACAACTGCAAGGCTAAGCAGCAACCAGACATCAAGGTCAGGGACATGGTCATGTTAAATGCAAAAAACATATCCACCAAACGAACCTCGAAGAAGCTTAGCCTAAAGCTGAATGGCTCGTTTAAGGTATTGGAAACAAGAGGTGAACATGCCTATAAACCAGAAATATCACCAAGATGGAAGATCTCTCCGATATTTCATGTATCATCATTGGAACCCTATCGAACATGCAATCGAACAGCAAGGGAACAACCTCCCCGCGAGCCAGAAGAAATCGATTCAGATTTTGAATGGGAAATCGAAAGAATCATGAAGAGTGAAATAATCTCTAATACCCAGCGCATGGGAGGTCGGAACCGACCGATGCGTGAGTTACGGTACTTTGTGAAGTGGACTGGCTGGTCCGAAGATGAAAATACTTGAGAACCACCAGACCACTTAGAGCATGTATAGGAATTGGTAGAGGCGTTTGATAGGTAGAATCCGGATATGCCAAAGCGGGCAGATATTGAATGACAAGGAAAAGGTTTTCCTAGCGTGGCTAAGCAAACATGTTAGGTTTTTCACCCTACCAAGTCGAGTTCAAGAAGGGACTGATAAATTCTATGAATTATGTAAGTTTTGGTTTTATTGTTAAAATTTTGTTTTGTTTTGTTTTTTATTATTATTTTGATGGGGTACCTCAAGAGAGGGTAACCTTTGAAAAGCGATTCGGGAGGAACCGCAAAGAAGAGGGAGCTCGTGTTAGGCACAAACGACTCACAAGAGGATTACATGCCTTTTCAGGAAGGACTACATGAATCTGAACCTCTACAGGCAATTACCCCCCTGCTGCCCCGGCGTTCGCCTTTGGAGTCGACACTGGTACCTTGTGCAGTTGCTCGTTTACTAAGAAAAACAAGAAAATAGAACACATCTTGTAACCCCGTTTACGTTATCGCCGTCCGACCGACCGGATGCTGTCCGCAGGGTATATAAGAGGGCCTCTCTGGCTACATCTGGGAAGTGGAACGAAGCGATTCCGTTAAGAGCTCGCAGGGTTACACCCTGTTGAAGTTAAGAGAGACCGGGTAGTCCTAGATGGGTACGAATGCACGATTGAAGTAGGCTACTCCAATATACACTGTGAGTACCCTGACGCCCCCGTGATGCCTATAAGGTCAATGAACCTATTGGAACAAATTGATGAGGAGAGGCAGTGAAGACGAGAAGGTATTGGCCCAATCGTGAACATTAGTCATCTTGAAAGCCAGCTGCGGAGCCACATAAGACGGCATGTAGCAGATTCGGCCAATATCAACCTGGCCCCTTGGAGTTGTAAGAAGTTATTGGTACGTTCCAAACTGGACGACCATATCTTAAACAGCCGAAAGAAGGTTGACAACTCAGACCAATTGGGTCCACACCCGCAGAGAAGTCGGGAGCTCTGATCATACCATTAGCTGTTTGGGGGAAGAGCCAAGAACCCCTGACGCAAGCAGCTGAGGTTGCGAACTCATTTGGGAAAATATGAGGGTAAGATATGTTATAGGCCTTGGAAGGGAAACTATTTAGCTGACGCTCTTTCCCGTCTTAATGAGCAATTTGATCCAGAACCAAACAGTGCTCAAGACCCTACCAACGAAGAAGATTCAAATCCTTTCAACATACCTTTTACATCCTCAAATATGTCATGCTTTGAACCACTTCCTGTTAAAGAACTACTTTCATCAGAGAACTCTGATTGCTCTATCAGGGCAGGAAACGATTGGGGAGACAGAGTCAACCAAGAGATCAGCAATGATGAAAGAAATCATGCGGCCATGCACTTGAGTGCATGTTATGATCGGCAGTGTACCATCCATGAGGAGGAGAAGCTCAGAGACAATATAGTGCTGCCCGAGCTAGTCTCCACTTACGAAGAAAGGAATAGCAGGTTGCTACCACTACGGCCAGTACTGGACCTGGATCCAATCAGGCGACGTTTGAACGAACAACTAGGAGACTTGAGTTCAGAATATCAGGACCATGAGAGTCCTTATCAACAAGCATCAAAGGTGCCTAAGCAGCCCCATGACTCCAATGCGGCACGCTGCTAACCAAGGCTTATACCAGTCCTCGAGCCACCTACCCTTCCTCACCACCAGCGTACCCTCTACAAGGTCTACCAAGAGGAGGAGGAGGAAGTACCACACCAGGAGCGAGTGCAGGATGAACGGGATACGGCAGCGCTGGTGGCAGAGATGACCAGCTAATTGAGAAGATAGATGGTGGAAGTCTACAGGAACGATTACCTGTACGGTGAGCTTCTGACGCTAGCAACACAGTGAGAGGTGGCAAACTATCCCACTATAGGATCGGCGATGGACTGATGTATGCAATGACAAGGGGTGGTCTAGATTGCCTATACATACCTAAGGGACATGCAGTGAATGGGATGACGCGCAGGTAGATCGCTCTTGATGAGATTGATAACAGAGGACATCACACCGCAGATAGGAACCTAAGCCAGGCCACAGAATATAAATTCTGGCCTGAGATGAGGAAGGATTTTTGAGACTAAGTTCGCCAATGCGATTTATGCCAAAGGAATAAGGAATACAACTATTCACTTAAAGTAGAGGAACAATCTATGCCAGTACTCTCCATGATATTCACGTCCTATGCTATAAACTTTGCACGACCATTCAACAAGTCTGGAATTAACAAGTACGATACAGTACTAGTAGTTGTGGACAGGGCGGTTGGGTTCACTTGGTTTATACCTACACACTCAAGCAGTTAAGCGATTGAGACCCTCACCCTCCTCCAGCACCATATCTTCACTCCACATAGACTACCTACTTCGATTATCAGCGACGCTGACCCACGTATTACATCACGATTCTGGGCTCAAAGCATGAGATCTTTGGACATCGAGCACATCAAGGCAGTACCTGGACACCACGAAACCAATAGTCAGGTTGAGAGAAAGATTAGGGAACTTAAGACTGCCTTAATAAATGTTCTTAACAGCGCCAGAACCACTGGTTACTTGCACTTCCTGAGTTAGCAGCCTACAAGAATGCAGAACATTCTGATGTCCAGAACGTGTCACCATACAAAGCAGTGTATGGACGAGATTACCCTCTGCTGTCGACTATCAGAGTCAGAAACACCCAGGTGCCTACCTTCGATGATTTCCTGAATAGACAACTGGAATTACGAAATGAGGCCCATCAATCTGACAAGATGGTGAGGTTTAGGAGTACCAGGATGGCACCAAGAAGAAGAACCACCCACTAACCCATTGATCTGGGCAAACGATTGTTGGTGTGGGGAGACCTATTCGCTACGGAATCTGATAGAAGCATGCAGCAGGAACCCAGATAGCGTGGACCCTTCCAGGTTTTGGAATACGATTCCTAAACACAGAACTACACAGTCAAGATAGACACTGGGATTTACCGGTGCAAGGAAGGAGTATTTCAAAGCTCTACGGTTCAGACGTTCATGGAGAACGATGATAACTGGTTCCCTGTCAGAGCCTATATGAAACCAGCGCACATCCTGGTTGAAGAGGTACTAGAATGGGAAGCTGAGCAAGTGTTGGATCACCGCCTGCACTATGAACGACAACAGTTCCTATTAAGTGGAAGGTTTATGCGGATTCTGAGCACAGCTGGGAGCCTGTTGAGGGATTTGCAGACCGCTATGAACCTTGTGCCGGAATGGTAGACAGATAACTGTCCGGGCAATGAATATCTTATCATTACAGGATATATCGAGATCGGTTTCATGTCAAGAAAACCAGTCTATAGAGAGTTTGCTGATGAAGGAAAGGTGGATGATGGATTTTGGAAACCCTACTTGGAGAGCGATCATGACGACTTTGGGGTCACAGATGATGGCGAGGTTATTAAGAATTGGTTTTGATTTTGATTTTTGTGATTGGGGAAATTGTTTTTTAGTTTTGTTTTTGGAAACAGATATTTTATTTTCGGGGTGTAACTGGTATTGGTTACTATTGTTAAGGCTGACAAGGCTAACTGAAACTAGTAGGGCTAGTAAGGGGTTAGTTTCTTTTATGATTGGTTTCAAGTATCGTTTGATACTTAGTTTATTTTATTTTGGGTTTCAAGTATTAAGCTGGGACTTGGTATGTTTTATGTTTTGTTTTGTGTATCAGGATGATACATATTGTGTTTGCAGTACTGGTTAGGTGCATGAGGCATTTGTTTTATTGCAGAACTTTACAAGCGGAGTTTGGTTATATCTGTTGTTTGGAAATCAAATGGAAGGATATGGAAAGCTTTGGAAAAAGCGAGATCATGTATTTAAGACTGCCTCTCTGGAGCTTAGACAGGGCAGACTTCGACAGACAGAGTTTTCAATATACTTGGTTGAACAGTTACTTCTTTTCAGTTAGCACAAAACTACAGCAAGTAAGTCTAGCACTTAGAGATGCTGGCAATATAATAATCGACAGCTGTTAAACAACTTATCGATATCTCCATTAGTAAGACTTTCTTGAAGTCCCGACAGTTTGGGATCTGAGTTACTATCGTTATATCTTACCAAGATGCATTCATCTTGGTGCCTGATACACCAAGGATCGCGTTACAAAAAATCTTTAACTGACTGAAAATATCTGCATAGTCCTTATATTCTGATAAGAGATAAACCTTTATGTCTTTACCATGCTCGCCTATAAGTACCGCCATTCTTAAGAAATATACTGGACTACTGTCCTGGGCTAGCAGTTCTTCACTTGTGATAAACTAAATTTGTCGCTTTGCCACAAGACAAAATGTCTGACAGTACTTTGAGTGCCAGTTTAGTGTTCTCTTATACCAATCAATGTCGGGATTGTAGTATTTCAACCATGACATCAGGAGATACCCATCAATAGTAGTATCAGGAATATCTACAAGTTAGAACCTCATGTAATTCACATAGTCACTGATCTTCATTCTCACAGATATAATGTAATGATTCTGGAACGGGCACACCCTGTATGAAGATATATCCTAGGGGTACGACCACACCAAAAACTCCATGTAAAGTTCCCTGAATTTCAAGATATGGGATTTGACTCAACTAATAAAACTTGCTATCCTTAGGCCGAAGATTTACTCAATTCAAGTTCTTCTCGTGAGACTAGTTGGTAATCGGAATACAGTGCCAATCAACTTTAATTAAGTAGAATTACAGAGGCATTGATAGGAATCTCTACTCTGATCATAAATGATCACCCTTCTGCACTCTGGGATTATCAACATTGGACTAAGTCAAGGTCAGCTTTGGAAGTCTGTGGATCACTCAGATAAGGGGACTATACCAATATAATTGGTCTTCTGCAATGGATATCAATTTTCTTTGTAGGAGAGAAAACGATTTCCGATCGTTGTGCTGTCTGTGGCCTACTCTGAAGTCGATATGAGACTCAATATCTTAGTTAAGACTTAGTTCCCCTATAGCGATTCCGTCTATGCAAGGGTTGTATTACACATGGTCAACTTGACCAATCAGCAACTTTTCTAGTAATTATCTAACTCCCCAGGCGAGTGAGTCTACTCGGTTGGCAAAATAAGTACTACCCATAGCCAATACTTTGTTAACCACCTCAGCCATGATAAGTCGGAATGCCCTCAGAGTGCTGTAATATCTCCCAGTAATGGTATAGGTCCTAGGCTATAGGTTGAGGTAGAGTAGACGATTATTATGACAAACTTCAATATTTCCCGGACTCCCGGATGAGGTTCCTGTGGGGCTCCCGCAACTTACATAAGGTTATTAGCTAGTTAGAGTAACCTTGTGGTACCATCTGATATCAATACTGCCAACTTGCCTGGGTTGGAAGTCACTAGCCGACTTCTATACATTGCGGACATGGTTTCACTGCTATACCCTGATGACATACATGGTGTTACATGACTACCTCCAGCGGCCCAGATTCATTAGCCTTTAACTAACTCTTACATTTTGTCACCTATCTCAATAGCGGTTTACCAACACACTCTAAATCAAGCCCTAGTGGCCTTTATGATTTTTTGGAATTCGTGTAATGTAGAAGGTAGGCTAACTTGAGGTTCACGATCCTATAGGTGATTCTTAAGGTAGGGCAACTAAATACCTTCATGGCCCGAATGCATTTGTGAGTCCGCGTAATATACGTATACATTACTGGTTGGTCCTCTATAACTGTAACCTACTCCCAAGTATCTCGTGAATCCCAAAGGGACTCTGAAGATACTATTAGGATAGGGGGAGAAGCGTCGATAGATAGGTCTTCAATAGACAAGGTAAAAGGTATGGAACTAATAGAGTGACCGTTCAACTTGTAGTATTCAAGATGATAGTCCTGTGAGGCTTGAGAGTGCGAATCCTTAAGAGATTGCAGGCTCTTTAAATACAAAAGATTGTAGCTAGGAAAACAATACAAAAGCGCAAACATCCTGTCCAACAAACATGCTAACAGAGGCAGCATACCAAGGTA
>QFET01019973.1:0-16050 GCA_003316355.1 Tuber calosporum | reverse complement strand
AGGAGGGGTAGTAATAAGCGAAACAAGGAAAGAATAACCAGTTAGGAAGTCATTACCAACTAGGAAGGGACAACTAAATAGTAGCGCTTATCAGGTATAAACCCAAATAAGTAATAACCAACATCAAGTCAGTAGTAATAGTAGAAACATAATAGGATTCCGTTACAATAACCACTCTATTGTTTACATGCGATTCCACCACTATGAAACAACTGGTCATATAAATATAGCCTGCCTGACTTGATCTGCGCTGCTTATCAAGATTTTATAGATTGTCTTAGGGGCTGTTTGGCAGACCGTGATTTGAAATAACAGAAATTTCAAAACGTGTTTTGGAGATTTGATTTAGATCAGATTAGAAACTGTCCAATGAGTAGACTTATAAAAAGATTATGCAAGTATATATTGCATGACATAATCCTCTTTCACCAGTTTTAATTGGTTGGTCCTAAATCTAATCTAAATCAAATCTAAATCTAATCTCCAAAATGCGATTTCAAATTTCTGTTATTTCAAATCACGGTCTGCCAAACAGCCCCTTAGTTACCCAGCCTCGCCTGTTACCCTGGTTAACTCTGGTTGTAGGGAACCCTGCCTAGCTAGGTTACTTTACCTGACTGTGGTAGAGGGTTACCCAGTCTAACTGAGTTACCCTACCCAAGCTGGTACCAGGGTTACCCTGACTTACTGAGTTATACTACTCAACTAGGTATCTAGGTACTTTTATATTTACAATACCTCCTGTTTCCTTATCACTGTTGCAGATTGATAATACAGTTCGACACCAGGCCCCGTTTTGGCCCCTGGCATCGTAGAGGTTTGGTAAACTATACCAACTCATCTGTAGGAGTGTTGCACTACTCCCCTCTTCTATAAGTCTGCCTACAGACCTACTTATCTCCTGTCTTCAGAGACTGCTTCATTTCGCCTTGAGTAGTTTCATACCAGGTTGACCCGGGGCTAGAAGGTATACCGTTTATGAAGCTTAACCAAGGCTTCAAAGGGTGTTCTATCCAACATCTCGAACAGTTTTGATGAACTTTCTTCTGATCCGTTATCTTCCTATGATACCAAGTATTGGATAAACTGATGAGTGAACTTGTCTCTACCAACCATATACCATTAGCTGTCTACTATGATGTCCACTATGTAGCTAATCTCTAAGTCACCGATGTCTGGTACAGGTACCTATCTTGCTAGCCTACCTATGGGGTCTTCCTGGTAGGGCTCAACGAGTCCAACATTGAAGACTGTGTGATTATCCACGGGCGGGGACTAAGTGGTCATAGGCGCATATTCACATTTTTGGCTAAACTACAAAGAGGGCCAAACCTCTTGTAGTCCAGCTTTTCCGTAGGTCGCTTGTGCAAATGTTTCTTCTGTCCAACATAACACAGTCGGGTTTTTTCACTTTGCTTAGGGTCACATTTTCGATGGTGACCTACTCAGGGGATGGTACACTCTTTTGATCATGCCATTTCCTTGGTCGCTTCTGGGCCCTTGGTACTGTTTCTTGAATATCAGACTAAGTTCCTTCCCAGTCCTTCATTACGTGATTGCAGTTTTGGGCTCTATTACTTGATAATCAGACACCACCCGGCAGCAATTGGTCCTGGGAGCATTCCCATAGATTATCCCATAGTGGGATACCTTTGAAGACTCGGATACAGATATATGGTATGCATCTTCCACTAGCAGTAACAGTGTAGACCAATAGTCTTCCCAATATGAATAATAGCATCTTAAGTACTGCTATAGTGTCTGATTTACCTTATCAGTTAGTCTATCTGTTTCAGGGTAGAACACATTAGAGATAAGGAGTTTGACTTGGAGTAACTTCATGAGGGTTATCCAAAACTTAGAGTTGAATCTGGTATCCCAGGAGGAAATGATAAATTCTGGGAGCCCATGCAATCGCCATACTTCCTTGTAGAAGATAAGAGCCAATTCCTTAATGGGAACCTATGTTGCCAGAGGGATAAAGTGAGACCTCTTTGAAAAAACTATTAACTATGACCCATATCTTTGTATACCCTTTGACACCAGTAAGGTCACAATGAAGTCCATGGATATAGCATTCCAGGGTCTAAGGGGAACCTTAACCGGTTAGGGCAAGCCAATCCTCTTGTACCTTGTTGTCCTACTTCGCTGACAAGTATACTAGGTACGATTATATTCTGTTACCTGAGTTTCCATATTGGGCTAATAGAAGTTTGCTTTAACTCTTGCCATAGTCATATATATTCCCTAATGTCCAGTGACGCATCAATCATGTTCAGCCTCCATGATTATCCGCTTTAAGATCTTATCCTTATAGATGGACCATTGGGTCTTGTAAGTGTACAGACCGTTTTCTACCTAGAACTGGGCATTAACTCTCGTTCCCTTCTCTGTCAAGGCCCTGATGACACCAAGGTATGCTTGGTGCTTTTCTACTGCTACCTTTAAAGCTTGTAAGAAATCTC
The DNA here is from genome assembly GCA_003316355.1 of Tuber calosporum. Lineage (NCBI taxonomy): Eukaryota > Fungi > Ascomycota > Pezizomycetes > Pezizales > Tuberaceae > Tuber > Tuber calosporum. The sequence goes on along the minus strand of QFET01019973.1, from coordinate 13,585 downwards.
ACTGAAAACAATAAGCCTAAGAGGTCAGTAGCATTTGGGGACCCAGGAGTTCACGTTCCCGCTGAACATGCCATTCCTCACTACAAACAAATATTTGTAGTAGTAGATCACTTGCACCCTCCTGGCAGTAGTCACTAAGCCGGCATAACGCATCTGGCTTCTCGTTCAGCCGACCCTTACAGTTAATTACCTTGAAGTTAAAAGGCAGTAGGAATTCTGCACAGCAGTTTCACCTGAGGTTCAAGACATTTGTACCATTAAAATACACGAAATTCTTGTGACCTGTATATATAACTATTTGGTCTTCAACTGAGGTCAAAAGATAATCCAATTCCTTGAATGCAGTAACAATAGCCATCCTTTCTCGGACATGAATTTCATAGATCACCTCTGCAGGCAAGAACCTCCGCAGTGAAAGGGTACTGAGAGCGACTTTTAGTCATCACAGAGATGGGGGAGCACTGCTTGCAAAGAGAAATCACTGGCCTCTGTCTCCTACCTAGTTGGACAAGAGCTACCAGATTGTGTTAGAATAGAACTAGTAGTGAACAACTATATTAGGTGTTCAAATGACCGCTTACAAGCAGCCAACAAGTCCCATTTTACATCCTTCTTAGTCAAATCTGTAAACAGTTTTACTACCTTGCTAAACTCATTTATGAATCGATAGTAGAGGTTTACAAAGTGCATGTAGTATTGGATGCTAGTTACGTTCAGATGAGTCTCCCACGCCTTGATCTCCATATCCTTTCGAGTTGTCATGCATAGCACGTGCTTTGTTATCTGATAGTCCAATAAATCAACTTCCATTCAATTGAAGGATAACCTTATTATGGTAAAACCAAGATCTGCCTATTGCAGTCTTTCCATCACCTGAGGTACCAGTGAGACATGTTCTTCAATTGCCTCCAAGTATAACAGGATATCATCCATATAAGCGATAACTCTCTCATCAAATATAACTCTGAATACGCCATCGATCATACTCCAGAAGGCAGATGGTGCATTGCATAGCCAAAACTGCATTACTGTATTCTCATACAGGGTATGTAACAGGCACTAGCCAGTGTAAAGTCTTATACAATAGAGCCTAAGAGGTGTTGAAATTTCTTTTTCGTTTTCATATGAATATTTCCGTGAACATATCGTATATTCTCTTACTTGGTTAGTGTTTCGGCAGAAACTAGTACACCGCATACATTACTACAGCTAGGACATACTGTGCGTTTATTTCTGTTATATTTCATTATTACGATAAGGAGACTTATGTATGATTCTTTATCTGGTATTCGGGTTATTTCGCTTACTTATCACATATTTTAACGGTTATTGTTCCGGCCTTTATGTCTTATCATCCACAACGAAGCCCCTCACACCACTTTAGTTTTATATAAACTTTTGGGATTTTCTTGGCAGGTTTTCAGGGTCAAATACATTCCCACTTATGTTTTTCTTACTGACGTTACGGTAAAACACGTTCGTACTTATATTTTTCCCTTTTATATTCTTTTAGATACCGGGAGGGCACACTCTTGTATATATAGGGGCTACCGCCCACTTTTCTCGCTTAGAAGAATAAGGAACAGACTACCTACCAATCTACCTTCATAAATTTACCTCTCCTCATCAAGGCATGCCCACAATACTCGCTTAGTATAGCGTTAGTATATTCCGATAGATATAAGATCGTGCCCATACACATTTTAACAGGTTATGAGCCCAGGCCTCCTATATCTTTAAGATATACATTTACACCCTCCAACAGACCACGAAACCTCTCAGTCAAAGAAGCTACCCATCCTGCCGTCGATCCACGTTTCCCACCAGAATAATACCCTGAAATATTTTTCCCGGCAAAGTTTATTTCTTGGCACGAATAATCGACCAGACCAAACATTCTTTTTTGGCGAAACCAGACATTCTCGGCCTCGGCATTACACAAGTCTCGGCGAAACACTATCGGCGTTAACCACTAATTAACCGAGCTCTTTTCCTGGTTCGCCTCCGTCTCCTTCTTTTTCCTCTCTTTGTATGCGCAAGCGTTACCCACCACTCCCCCGCAAACTTTATCAACTACCCGGAAGTTAACACATCAGAGGGTGGACAGTCCCCGAAAAATCCTTGATAGGTGAACGTGTTACTTTCAGGCTTGATAAAAGTTGTGAGGACTTAAAGGGGGTGTGTGGTCACTGAGAACGATTCGATGAACACAACTTGTGTAACCAAAAACCACCATGGCCTCAGCCTCAACCACCGTCCCTGAACCTTCGACAAATAATCCCCCAGCAACCCCTCCACCGTTTGTCCAAAGTGCACGGACACATGCTATTAACTCTAAAGGCGGCTTTGCACCCAGTTACAAACCCAGCTGCATCCCAAAGCTGACTGGGCCAGAGAACTACCGCACATGGCGTGACATCTCCGAGTACGTCAACAGACTGTTCAACTGCTGGGACATTGTGCAAGGAACGGAAACCATCCCCGATGAAATACGGGACCAAGATGGGGATCTGACGAATGTTGACTCTATAGATGAATTTCGTGATCGCTAACCGTGGGCATCGGCGTACTTCCTCGAGACCATTGATCAAAAATGGCTCATCCTCCTGGCAACCCCCAAAACGCCGCACGCAATCTGGACGGTCTTCCAGGATAAGTTGGACAGAGAGAAACACCTTCTCCTTCTTCGACCAGCTCAACGCTGTTCTCGATACCAAATAGGAGTTGTCTGAACCCATCGCTGATCACATCGGCAAGTTCGACACCCTCTGAAATCGCGTGCAACACAGTTGCACCTCTGCTACCGAAAATGACCGTTACGCCCTACCTTTTGCATTTAAGATGGTATTCGAGTCATCAGAAGCAAAAGCTGCTGTCCTTCTCCGGTCCCTTCCCGAGTCGATGAACAACATCGTCGACAACCTCCAAACCAAGGAGGACCTTACCTACAACCATGTCTATAACAGGTTGTTGGACCTTAAAACTTCGGTTAACTCTGAAGAAGACAAGGCCTATAAAACCGCCACTGTCAAAGGAAAAGGGAAGGAACAACCCCAACGAAAGGGAAACAGCACATCAGTCACTGCCAAGGAATGCTCATACTGCAAAAAGCATTACCCCTCTGCATGCAATGAAGGGCATACTAGGAAAGAGTGTCAGAAACTCAAGACCGATAACCAAAAGAAGATGGAAAGGACGGCGATTGACACCGCCAAGATCGGCAAGGAAGAGACATCCAAACTGGTCAGTACATCCAAAACCCTTAACACTACGCGAAAGACCCCTCACCCACACAATTGGGTAATCGATACAGGCGCAAGCTCACATATGACAAGCAACCTAGACCATCTTGTAAACTTTGAACCAGAAAAAGGAAACGTCAAGTTTGGCGATGACTCTATAATTGAGTCATGTGGCCGAGGAACAGTTAAGCTCATGGCCAAAACGTATAATGGCCCTGTATCTCCTGTTTTTCTTCAATGTGTTCTCTGAGTTCCTAAGTTGGGTCAATGCAATTTGTTATCGTGGCACGCTATCGTTTCTTTGGGAAAAGGGTTTACTTTACACAGTTCAGGGAAGGACATGTATGTCATGGGAGAGAATAAAGAGGTTTTATGGGGCAAGCTTGACGCACAAGATTATGTCATGCAGGATAGAAAGGAACAGAGATACAAAATGACCTTTCAGGAGTGGCATGGAGCCTTGGGTCATCCCTCAGCAGCCTACCTTCGCTCCGACAAATACTCCGACACACCGCATATCCCTCAGGTTCTTAAAGGTTGGCAATGCAAAACTTGTCTTACCTCAAAGTCGTACAAACGAAAACCAGAACCAACACAGGACCGTTGCCAAAGCCCCTTCGAGTTAATTCACTCCGACTTAAGCGGAAAATTCTCGACACCATCCTTTGGTAATTCTTGGTACTATATCACCTTCATTGATGATCTGCACACGATACACCTGGATTTAACCCATCAAGGTAAAATCCGATACGGTAAAAATCTTCAAACAGTTGATCCAGGAGTGACAAACCCAAGATAACGCCATAATCAAACTATTCAGAACTAATAACGGTGGTGAATACGTGAACCATCAAATGCTAAACCTGTTTCAGGTGCATGGAATACTTCATGACAAAACTCCACCCTACTCACATGAATCAAATGGCGTTACTGAACGGTATAACAGGACCATAATAACCGCCACTAGGTCCATGTTAAAAGGTTGAACACTACGACTTTGGGCAGAAGCAAACACAACTGCCGTATACCTCAGAAACCGTCTTCCCAACCTATCCATAGGAGGTTCAACGCCCTATGATCTCTCTACAAACAAAAGTCGTTGATCAACTACCTGCGCCCATACTGGACCAAATGCTTTGTCCACATACCTGAGGAGACCAGAAAACCAGGAACGAAGCTACAGCCCAGGGCGATCGAAGGCTATCTTGTTGGATACACATCCTCTGACAAGATATACCGGATATACATCCACTCGCAACTTAAGATATCCGAAACACGATAGGTATACTGGACCACTAAAACGATTAAACAATCGGAAGTGCCAAGTACAACACCTGCTCCGGAATCCCAATTTGCGACCGTCCATCCACCCTCCTTTCAAATAGATCTGCTATCGTACAGTAAGACTTTGGAATTAGACCCAAGTACGACACCTACCAACCGCACAACAGCATTTGAAATCCATCCTCCTCCATTACCTCCACATCCAGAAAACTACGACCAACCTAACACACCGTCACCTAATCTGGAACCTGCTCCTTTGGAACAACAACCTCAAGAACATGAGGCCCTACCAGACGAGCAACCGGAAACATGGACAAGGTCAGGACGACGAGATTAATACACTAAAAAGGAATAAAACCTTCAATGTGGTTGAGAGACCGATGGGAAGAAAGATAATCGATCGTAAGTGGGTTAACAAGACTAAACATAATGCAGATGGGACTTTCGAAAGGTTTAGTGCAAGAGCCGTTGCCAAAGAGTTTTCACAAATTCCCGGCTTCGACTGTGAAGAAACATTCGGCCCTGTTATCCTTTATGAATCTCTCCGCTTCCTCCTCGGGATATGCACCAAAAACAAATGGCGAGTGCCATAGTGCGATGTCAAATATGCTTTCCTCTATGGCGAACTCAAAGAAGAAGTTTACCTACGACCGTTACCTGGGTACCGTGACGGAGAAAAAGTCTGGAAACTTAACCGATATCTTTATGGACTTAAGCAATCTGCGAATGAATGGTATGCTCTCTTCGCAAAATTCTTAACCCTCAAAGGATTTACGAAATCAGCCCTCGACGCATGCATGTTCGTCCATGCTAAACACGACCTCTACGTATAGGTTTACGTCGACGACATTGCCATACAGGCAGCCGACTCCCTCCACGCCACTTCTCTGATAAAAGACATTAAAAAGGCATTCGAGATCACTGACCTAGGGGAAGCTAGCTTCCTACTCAGCTTGCACATAACGTATACACCAGACAGCATAATCTTACCCAGCAAAAATACATCAAGTCAGTCCTCCAACGATATGGCATGGAAAACTCACGTTCGGTTTCTACCCCTTTACCAAAAGGCATTCAACTTACGTAAGGGACTGAAGACATACGGATACCAGACCCCTCCATTTACCAATCGGATATAGGATCACTTATGTACCTCACCACTGGCACAAGAACCGACCTCTCGTATACAATTTCATTTCTTTCTCAATTTTCTTCTTGCCCATCTGAAGCAGACTTTAAGGCCGCTAAACAAGTCCTTCGTTACCTTGCCGGAACGGAAAATATGGGATTGTTCTACCCGTACCCAACCAACGCAATTCCCGCTATCGATGTCTATGCTGATGCAGACTTTGCCGCTTGCCTTGATACCCGCCGCTCGTTCTAAGGATACATTGTTATCTTAAATGGTTCATATATCTCCTGGCGATCCAAGAAACAGGCATTTGTCACTACATCCACTACCGCAGCGGAATACGTTGCTATGTCACTGGCTACGCGACAAATCCAATGGTTCCAAAAAGACCTCAAGGATATTCGACTAAGTTTACCGATCGCTTTGCACGCAGATAATACCGGCGCTAATTTTCTTGCGACAAACTATCAACTCAATCAACGTACCAAACACATCAATGTTCACTTTCACAAAATACGAGAAGAACTCGACCGCGGTTCTTTCACTTTACTAAAAGTTGACTCGTCAGAAAACCTTGCCAATATCTGCACCAAAATCTTAGCGAAACCGGCACATACACGGTTGATGGGACTTCTGGGCTGTAGATAATGAGGGGAGGTGTTGAAATTTCTTATTCGTTTTCATATAAATATTTCCTTGAACATATTGTATATTCTCTTACTTGGTTAGTGTTTCGGCAATAACTATTACACCGCATGCATTACTACAGCTAGGAATACAGTGGGTTAATTTCTTTTATATTTCATTATTACGATCAGGATTCTTATGTATAATTCTTTATCTGGTATTCGTGTTATTTCACTAGCTTATCACATATTTTAACAGTTATTATTCAGTCCTTTATGTCTTATAATCCACAAAGAAACCCCTCACACCACTTTAGTTTTATATAAACCTTTGGGATTTTCTTGACAGGTTTTCAGAGTCAAATACGTTCGCACTTATGTTTTTCCTACTGACATTACGGTAAAACACGTCCGTACTTATATTTTTCCCTTTTATATTCTTTTAGATAACTGGAGGGCACACTCTTGGATATATATGAGCTACCGCCCACTTTTCCCCCTTAGAAGAATAAGGAACAGACTATTAACCAATCTACCTTCATAAATCTAACTCTCCTCATTAAGGCGTGCCCGCAATACTCGCTTAGTATTGCGTTAGTATATTCCGATAGATATAAGATCGTGCCCATACACATTTGAACAAGAGGTAGCCTATGATCAGGTTGGTGTATAAGGGAGACCTGCTGAGAGGCGAAGACAAGTGGAGTACAATTGAGTGGTTTATAGAGCGAAGAGGAACAATGGGATCTCTGTTCAACCAAGTGTATTCATTGCCTATACATCTGTCTGATGTCTGATGTCTACTGTTAGCAAGGAGATAACTCTTAAATGCATAAAATCTTTCCTACAAGAGCTGAGGCTCTCTAAACCCACAGCTACTGTGATTACCAGTATGTGTACAGCGATTGGAATCCTGTGAGCATGCTGGAGGCCTGGAAAGCCTGGGGCATTCCCACAACACTACCTCTATCCTACGCCTATATACATGACCAGTTCCTTCCTTTGGAACTCCTGGGGAACAATCCTGCAAATCCTCTAAAGCATACAATAATTAGAGTACCAGAATCTAGAGATTTCGGTAGCTATATCAAATACTAAAGAAATCAAAACAAATGTATGTAATCTGATAAAGGAATGGATAACGAGAGTCGAAATATAGGTACCCAAATATGGACACATGTTATATTCCTCCTATCTGAGCAAACCGTATCTTCTTCAGTGGCCATAGGCCTAATCGCTGCTCTCTAAAGGTGTAACTTGTGTACATGTTCCGGTACCTCTATTCCCACTCTTGTTTGCCTTTCCTTTATCAGATTACATTTATTTGATTTGATTTCTTTTGTATTTGATTTCTTTACCGAAATCTCTAGATTCCGGCATTCTGATTACTGTATGCTTTGGAGGATCAGCAGGATTGTGCCCCAGGAGTTCCAAGGGAAGGAACTGGTCATGTATACCGTCGGTAGGATAAAGGCAGAGTTGTGGGAAAGCCCTAGGCTTTCCAGGACTCCGGCAGGGCCACAAGATTCCGGTAGCTATACACTCACCGGTAATGATAGTGGCTGCGGGTTTCCAGAGCCTCAGCTGTTGGAGGAAAGATTTTATGTATTTAAAAGTGGTCTCCTGGCTAGCAGTAGACATCAGACTTCAGACAGATACCTAGACAGTGAATACACTTGGTTGAATGGCGATCCTAATTTTCCCCTTCGCTCTATAACCATTCTATTGTACTTCCCTTGTCTTCGCCTCTCAGCAGCTCTCCCTTATACAACAAAGCGATAGCAGGCTACTGCTTATGCTCAATTGTATAACCGTTCACACAGGCTAGCCCCTTTTACATTTTTTTCGCCTCAGCAGGTGATATCTGGTTCCCAGGATTGAGAACAGTGGGTAGGATTGATCACCCTTCCCTTTTCTTGATAACTAGAGAGAAGTAGGAGCAGCCGGGAGAGACTCCAGGCTCAGGTGCGCCATTCATAATTACAGAGAGAAGAAGTCAGACCACTAGGTCTTGGGGGATATCCAGACCTCCCAGCAGACTTGGGAATAACCCAGACACAGAACCAGAAGGAGAAGGTGACGATACACCTATACCTAAACAAAGTTTCCTACAACCAGGAGACCTTGATACAGATTCAGAAGAGGACCTTACAGCAGTGCAAATCGTCCAAAGAGAAACCCAGACAACCGAGAAAGCTCAGGAATCGAGACCAAGAACCAGAAGCATCTTGGAGACAGTCTTTGGAACCCTACCACACTCTGCAGTACCCTCAAGAAGCGAGACACCACCTGGCGGATTCTCTGACTCCCCAGGACCCTCTAGACCACCAACAGTACCTCAAGGAAAAGCGAAAGAACCAGAAACTCCCAGACACCCGCCAGCACCTCCGCCAGCATCTAGGACAATAGCTGACGCTCCAGACAAACCCAGGAAATCAAAGATCAAGCTTCCACTACCATCCAAGTTCAGTGGTGAAGGCGAAGATCTACAACCGGACAAACTCAAGCGCTGGTTTAGGGAGGTTAAGAAATACTTATCCAGGTATGATGTCCTTGATGACACTGAGGATGTAGTGGTCTACTATGGTGCCTATACAGAAAGGCAAGCACATAGTGCCTACCTCAACCTCATGGATGAGTTTGAAGACAACCAACCCTCCCTCCAAGAATTCAAGAATCGCTTTAAGCAGCTTTTTGAAGATTCAACCAACACAGATGACCTGTACCTTAAATGGCAGAAGATACAACAGTCCTCAGGAGGCAAGCCAGCGAGAATTTCCAAGATTGCTGGAGAACTAGAAGACCTAAGAGGAACACTTTCTAGAGACTCAATAACAGACTATGTACAAAGACAACGTTTTTTGGATGCCATGGATCCCAGGCTGAGAAGAAATGTGGAACCACAGATAAGAGATACCGATACCTGGAATCAAGTTATCCAACTGGCAGAAAGATATGATGCAACAATGTTCAAGACAGGAGCCTATGGGAGTAGCGGCAGCATCTCCAGCACCTCCGGATATAAGCCAAACAAAGCTAAGAACTCTCCACAACAAACCAGCAACAAGCCAGCAGGAAAAGGCAAAGCTCCTGCGTAAAAATCGACCCCTCGCAAGCAAAGAAGCCAAGCAAGCAGGAAATGGATCGACGCAAGAGAGAAGTAGCCTGTTACTACTGTGGAGAAGCAGGACATATGGCAAATGATTGTCCAAAGAAGGAAATCAAGTCCAATCATGTCACTGTAACCCAGGACACCCCCGATAGCGATGAAGAGCACTATGAGGCAGATAGCGATGACACAGAAGAGTTGGATAGAAGGAATACAATCATAACCTACAAGACTACTGTTGGCGCCCACAAGGTTGCGGCCAGGCGATTCCAAACATTAGAATTCACAATGCTAGTTAATATGAAACCCGCCAGGGTCTTAGCAGACACTGGAACCATTGGCGGTACCCTAATCAGCAAAGGCTTTGTTACAACAAACAATATCCCTTATACCAATAAGAAGACGCCTACAACGCTCACAATGGCTGTCAAAGGATTCATATCAAGCAGCAATTACTCCTACATCACAGATATCGAAATTGGTAGCATGAAGGTACCCAAGGTACACATGAGCGTCACTCCAGTATCAGATTATGATATCCTTCTCAGTATGGATGACATCCTACGCTTTGGAGCAGTCATAGACTGCCGGGAAAATACCCTCTACTTCCCTGACCACAAGGTCAGAGTAAATTGCAATGGGAACAGCACCCAGCCTCACTCAGTGATAGCTAAACAGGAGGATATATCAGATTTCCTCAAAATATTCCCCCAGGTTTTTGTCAAAGAAATACCTGAAACCCTACCACCATTGTGGCGCTTTAACCACCAGATCATGATCAAAGACCCAGACCTTAGTGTCAAGATACCAACCTTTAAGACCCCTGAAAAACTGATCCCTAAATTCAAGGCATGGATAGAGAAGCAAATCAGGGCTGAGATACTCTACCGATCACAAACTCCTGGAGGCGCTAGCATGTTCATTGAAGGGAAACCTGATGGCAGGATAAGGCCATTAGTGGACCTTCGCAATAGGAATAAGAATACTAAGAACGACGAAGCCCCAATCCCTAATCAGCAGCTCATACTCAACACTGTGGGCAGAGCCAAATTGCGAAGCAAGATAGACCTCAGTGATGCCTACTTTCAGACCAGGGTTGAGCCTGAGGATGAGAAGTATAAGACTATCAAGACACCCTTTGGAGGCTTCACCTGCAAGGTAATGCTGCAAGGAGACACAAATGAGCCTGGGACTTTCATGAGAGTCATGGAAGATACACAATCAGAAGAGTTAGGAGTATTAGTATGGGTATACATTGACGATATCCTGATATATAGCGATACACACCAAGACCATATCAAGCATATCAAAGATATTTGCAAGAAGCTGGAAAAAGCGCAGCTATATGCCAACCCAGAGAAGAGTGTCTTCTTTGCACAAAAGCTTGATATCCTATGTCACCTTATCGATGATAAAGGCATTCACCCAGCACCAGAGAAGATCAGAAGCGTTGAGGATAGGACAAGACCTCAGAACAGAAAGGAACTTCAGCGCTTTAGTGGGATGGTTAATTATATCTCCCAGTTCCTACCACACATCGCCACTATTACTGCACCACTTACAGAGCTTACAGGCGATCCTGAATGGGTATGAACAGACTTGCAGGAAGCAGCATTTCAAGCAGTGAAAAAGGCGGTGAAAAATCATCCAATCCTTAAACCTATTGACTATAGCAATCCAGCACCAATCTGGCTATTCACAGATGCATCTCTTACCGGCAGTGGCGCTTGGATAGGCCAAGGACCAACCAGAGATACAGCCAGACCGGCAGCATTCCATTCCAGGAAACTGTCAGCCTCTCAGAGTAACCACCCCACCCACCAACAGGATGCGCTTGCAATACTAGAGGCTGTACTAGCCTTTGCCCACCTGTTGTCCCACACAAAGTTCACTATAGTTACCGATCATGAGAGTCTTACCAAGCTCATGACACAGAAGAATCTCAGTGAGCGGCAGCAGAGATGGATAATGCATCTTAGCCGCTTTGATTTTAAAATAGAATACATGCCTGGAGTTTCCAATTTTCTGGCAGAGTATCTATCCAGAGTTTATAAGACTAATTCTGGCCCTGAAGATATAATACTACAGGACCCCACCTCCGAAAATTCAGATCTCCAGAACCACACCTCTAATCATATTCAAACCAACTACACTTGTTCCTCATACTATAGCCTAGATTCCCACAGCGAAATGGAAACCATTGAAGTAACACAGTACTTGCCATCCCTCACTACTTGCGAATCTATCTACTGCTCCTCCCCAGACTACCTAGCAAGCAACGAGATAGCAGCCAATGCAGTCACTCGCTCCCAAAAGCGCCAGAATAGCACTAGCCCCAACGATAGCAGCATCTAGGCAGGCAACTCTTGGGGAGACAAAACTACCTTGAACCTTTACCAGACCAGAGAGGAACGAAGCCATTCAATGCTCTCATGGACTGCCTGCTATGATGACCAGTTCATTACACACAGGGACAGCAAGGAACTCAAGGGTTATTTCCCTAAGGAGCCTGAAAAGCGAAAGCAAGTAAAGAAAGCGAAAGCAACTTCGGATACTTCAATGGAGAGTAGCCCCCCTCCACCAAACGATAGCTCTATGTCCCTACCATCACCAGGAAACAAATATATCAGACTTGTAGATATGTTAACTCCAGCCTCCCTACCTCAGGCTTCACCAGCTTCGCCAGCTTCTAGACCACTCTATAGTGATCCTGAAGCTTTCTGGAATTCTACAGACACTGACAAGGCCCAGACCTTTCTTAGTACCCTCCATTCATCCCTCATGGGAAAATTCTGCCCAGCTGTCGTTCAAGCTCTCCAGAATGACCCTCTTTTCCGGCGAGTCCTGGAGACAACTGTCAAGCTACACTATTCAATCCAGGATGGCCACCTGATAGCAGACAATACCATCGGCTATTCGAACATCTATATCCCCATGGGACCCTTAGAAAGGGGAGTATCCCTGCGGGATTTCATCCTTAAAACAGTTCATGAAAGCCTAGGACATTTCTCAGCTCACAATTCTACAAGTACGCCGCTTGTTTCTTCTGGTAGCCTCAGATGCGTTAGGACTTCATAGCCTACTATCGCTCTTGTGATCAATGTCAGATTAACAAGTAGCCAACCACACTTCTGACAGGTAGATCTCTAGCCCTGCTTGCACCTGACGAAGCCAACCAATCCCTTGCCATTGATTTCGCTGGTACCTTCAACAAATCAAATAACCTTACTACAATCATGGTTATTATCGATCGCTTTACCTCCTACACTCATCCTATATAACTTCAGGACTCTGCCAGCTCCGAAAAAGTATTCAGCAAGCTCCAGAAGACGATATTTGATGTTCATGGACATCCCCTAAGCATATGTTATGGGGTAGCCATTTCTGTACTGGTGAATTGCCTAGGCCGTGCTTGTATCGAGAAGGTAGGAGAGTTGTCAGGAAAGCTCTGGTAAGAATAAAGATCAAGGATAAAGATGTTTCTCGAAAGCTTTAAAGTTGTTTTTTACTAAAACTGAATATATTGTTAAGGTCTCTTCTCCGTTGCTTGATGATCCCTTGACTATCGGGTTTTTTTTTGATTATCTCATATATTCGCTGTTAACGTACAGGAACCTGCATGGAGCGCTAGCTATGGCATAAACGAACCGTTAATTCCAAACGTGCAAGACAAAAAAGGTAACCGCACTAGTTCTCCCCTAGTGATAATCATACCGTTACCGCGCCCAAAAATGGCGACTAATTCAAAAAGTATAGAATGAAATGATATCAAAAGAAATCATAACGGAAAGAAAAGATATAGTAGGAAAGTCAAACCACTCAGCCTGAGTCATAGTCGGAGGAGGAGGAGGCAGCAGTAGCAAAAACCGCTGGCATGGTGGGCGGGAAGTTCGTGCGTGTAGTGCGGATGTATGAGGCAAGACCAAGGATCATGTCCAGGTCGGCCCACAGTGGAGAGCCATGGTCCATAGAAGACAGCTTCGGAAGGTAAAGCCGGCGTTCTCGGGACTTGGAGGGGCAGTGGAGGATTGCATGCTCGAAGGTTTCATCCTCTGAGTCGCAGGAAGGGCAGGTAGGTGAGCGATCGGCATCGTTCCGTGAGGGTTGAGCAGCAAGATAGCTCTTGACAGCGCTCATTTGGTGGATTCGCCCAGCTGTGAAGCGGTCAAGGCCCATGAAGGCATGTGGGCGA
>QFET01019962.1:0-11933 GCA_003316355.1 Tuber calosporum | reverse complement strand
CGTGCCTAAGGGGGGCGAGGGGGGACCGGGGTTGGAGGTGGGGGCAGCTTGGCAGTGGCTCCTGCAATGATAAGAAGGGAGAGGTCTCTCACTGTGGCCTCAAGGGCTGCAATGGCAGGAGGGGCTGTAGTAAACGGAAGAGCGGGGGCCGAGATAGCGGAGGAGATCTCATCCACATACGTGGTCAGTGTGGCAAGACGGCTAACTACCTCATTGATTCCGGAGATGGCGGTGCACAGGAGAGGGATGTTGGTGGCTCCCCGTCGGAGAGGTTGTCGTGGAGGGAGTTGTCAAACACAGGGAAGGATTCATGGGAGAGGGTAAACTGGGTAATTATAGGGTCCAGGAGGTTTTGGGTTGCGATCAGGTGGTCAGGGAGGGGTTCCTGGGTGCTGGGACGGGAGGAGTGGGCTGAGTAGGGAGCTGTGCGGTGATGGGTGGGCGAGGCTAACCTGGTGGGGCCAGGGAAAGATGTAGCCATTACCTTTATACAGGAAGTGGGGCTGTGTCGCTAAAGAGTTCAGCTTAAGCAAGGGGCAAGATTTGGTGTGTCGTGGCCGTAGCCAGACAAAAAGGAGAAGCATAATTAGGCCAAAAAGGGCAAGAATTTCAAGCGGCAGGAAATTAGGGGGTGCGGAGCGTGTCCTTTAACTAGTGTGTGGATTTTTGATTTTGTTTATATCATATATTTGCTATTAACGTACAGGAACCTGCATGGAGCGCTAGCTATGGCATAAACGAAACATTAATTACAAAGGTGCAAAACAAAAGAAATAACCGCAGAAGTTTTCCCCTAGTGATAATCATACCGTCACCGCACCCAACAATGGCGACTAATTCAAAAAGTATAGAATAATACGATATCAAAAAAAATCTTAACCGAAAGGAAAGATACAACAGGAAGGAAAGAAAAACCACTCAGTTTGAGTCATAGTTGAAGGAGGAGGAGGCAGCGGTAGAAAAAACCGCAGGCATGGTGGGTGGGAAGTTCGTGCAACTAGCGCGGATGTATGAGGCAGACCAAGGATCATGTCCAGGTCGGCCAAAGAAGAGAGCCATGACCCATCGAAGACAGCTTCAGAAGGTAAAGCTGGCATGCTCGGGACTTGGAGGGTCAGTGGAGAATTGCATGCTCAAAGGTTTCATCCTATGAGTCGCAGGAAGGGCAGGTAAGAGAGCAATCGGCATCTTTCCTTGAGGGTTGCGTGGCAAGATAGCTCTTGCCAGCGCCCATTTGGTGAATTCGCCCAGCAGTAAATCAGGCGAGGCCAATGAAGGCATGTGGGCGTAGGGACGGCTTGTACTGGTAGTTAGGAGGGGGTGTGGACAGGAGTGTCCAATGAGTGTGGAGGTCCTTTCTGCACTCCTACTTCATCAGTTTGTAGGGGACGGCACCAGGGATCGGAGGAGGGGGGCCTAAGACAGTGCCTCGTAGGAGGTGGGAGTTTATCTGTGGGAGTTTGAAACCGTCCAGTGCCACCTTGATCAAGAGGTTGCACATCCTATCGATTGGGAGGTGAGAGCGGATGGCGGGTATGGGCCTTGTTTGGTTCCAGCGGAGGGGGATATAATTGGCCCTAAGGCCACGAAGGAGGTGGCGGGAGGAGTCCCCTGCCCTAAAGTTGGATAAGGATGGCAATGATGGAGGCAGCCGAGCGGCAGCTGGGTTGATCTCGAGAGGGGAGCTGGCAAGCCGTAGTGCGGCTCTCCTGCGGGGATGGGCGAGGAGCGAGTTGAGAGGTAGGAGGTAAGCCTCACATGGAAGGATGGATACAGCAGTCGATGAGAAGCAGATGGTAACCCATAGTTGGACCTTGCTCCAAAAGGCCTCCATCTTCCCCATCATCGCAGCGTTGGGGATGAGGAGGTTAGCTCCATAAGTGAGGATTGGTAGCAGCAGGCCCATGGCCAGCCTGCGGTTCAGGTAGGGGACTATGCCGATGCCTGGAGGCGAGTGTTGCCTGATGAGACCGAAAACCCCTAGAGTGAGGGCTAGCCTCTTGAAGAAGTGAGTGGAGGTTTCCATCGAGGAGGAGAACCAGAATCTGAGCCATCGTACTCTGGAAGAAGGGTGGAAGTGACTACCATCGTCAGAGACAGGAGCCTGTGAAGGGGGGAGAGTGATCCCTTAGGGTTCGCCAGTGGATGAGTAAGGTTATCGCAACTGAGAAGTAGACTCCACGTGTGGTGGCCTTCCTGCAGAGGCGGGTGTTGTAGTGTTGAAGAAGCTGTGTGATCCTTCGGTATGATACAGACCCAACAGTGACAGTAAAATCATTAACATAGGAAAACATAATCCCCTTCGGGATAGACAGGTGCATGGAAAATACATAAATTAAAAATAACAAAGGAGAGATAGGGGAGCCCTTGGGGGTACACACTTGAACAGGCTAGAGAATATTAGGGGAGCCCTGAAAAATCAGGCAGTATTTGCAGACAGTCAAAAAGGAACGAACCCACGAAATCATATAAGGAGATACGCCTTTAGCTGACAGTAGGGAAGACAAACAAGTAGAGAAATGTTATCAAAGCCTCCATTGATGTCAAGGAAGAGGGTAGAGGTTTGAGGCCTGCACGTTGAAGTAAGCATACTTCATATGTGAGGGCAGCATATGCGTCATATGTGGAGAGGCCAGGAAGCTAGCCACATTGGTTTGGGTGGATGAGTCCAACGGTGCGGGCCATTAGAAATAGGCGGGTTGCCATTATCCTTTCCATAATCTTGGACATAGTTTCAAGGAGGACAATGACTCAAAAGAAGGAGGAGGAGTCATAATCAGATTTGCAGGGCTTGGAGAGGACAATGCCATTGGCTTTTTTAAGGGAGGGGGGGTGGAAACTATAGCTCCGTAGGAGAGCTTGGAGGGAGGTGAGGAGGTTGGGGTTGATACTGTTGATTCTCTTGCATTTACCATAGGGGATCTGGTCTGGCCCAGGGGCTGAGGTGTTGGAGGATTTGCAAAGGGCAGGGGAGAATTCCGGTGTCTGAAGTGGCAGCAACTCTAGGAACGGTTGCAGGATGGATGGGGAGGGTTGGAGGTCTTTTGGAGGGAATGAGTGATGTAAGAGGAAGGTGTTGACTTAGACGGGTGTCGTGGCATTGGGAAAGGAGGGAAACTGGTCAGGGGGGCGCCCGCTAGCGATCCTGCGGGCAGCCCTTACTCATTTGGAGTCCAAGGAGACAAGGAACTAGTTCCAGTGTGATGCCTTAGCCTTTTTATGGCCTTGAAATATGCAATGCGGGAGGCACGGGCGCTGTCAGAGATGTTGGTGGAGGGGTACTGTGTGATATTCTTTCCTCTCAGTTGAAAGCTTGGTGCAGCTGCGATAGCTCAGCTGTCCACCATGGCTTTGACCTGAAGCAAGGACGTTTGTTTGGTTTGTGCAGGCCTAGGAGGGAAGTGTTGGTGCATAGGTGACGGTCGAACCAATAACAAAGTGATGTTGAGGTAGGAAGTGGGGGAGGAGGGGGGACTGATATGTCCTTGATGAGAGGGGAGAGTGTGTGCCAATCCGTTTTGGTCCAGTTAGGGGTGGGGTCAGGCTGTCGTAGGAAATGCGTTGAAAGGGCTATTGTGATTGGGACATGGTCAGAGCCAGTCAGTGGGAGGGTGACACACTATGAGCTAACCAAAGGGGTAAGGGAGGGATTTGCGAAGGCAAGGTCCAAGACTCCAGGTCTGGATGTACCATCGAAGGGGAACCTAGTAAATACACCATTTGTGTTTAAGAGTAAGTAGCCTAGCTCAGAGGCTAGGTCAAAGAATGGGGAAGAAAGATTAAATTCATTGTCAGAGAGAACCATTAGAGGGTCAGAAAGAGGATGATGGAGGTTCAGATCCCAAACCAGCAGGATGGGGAAAGTGTGTTCCCTGAACATGGAAGTTGGGGTGATTATACGGATATGGGATGAGCGCCCGGTGGTGGAGTATGCATTGTAAATGCAGAAGACCCGGCGAGCTAAATTAAACAGGACTGAGTGGGAGTGAATATCAATTGCCATAAAGTCCAGCCAGTCAAAGAAGACGGGTATTAGTGCAAAAACTTGCATGAAATCAAGGAGAGCATAAATGGCTACCCTAGGTTTGGCACCATTAGTACTAGGTGAGGAAAAAGATTTATAAGATGAAAATATTGGTAGTCTCCCCATGAAGACTGGAGGATCCTGGAGGGCGACCAAGTGTGGAGGGGTGGGTATAGCCTTATGGCTATTGAATAGGGACTGAAACACATTCCAGCTCCCAAGGCAGTTGTCCTGAATGAGGGTGAGCGTAGTGACTGGCACCTGCGTCAGGGAAGGGGGGTCCAGTGCGGCACTCATTGGAGAGGAAAGCCCGATGGGCCATGTGGCAGTGGAGAACTGACGAGATAAGTGGGGACTGGTGCAACAGATTTGGGGCGAGTGTCAGCTGGAGCACCAGTTGGTGTGACTCGCTGTCTGGGGGTTGTAAGATCCATGGTGGCAGTGGTAGGGGAGGCTGTCCTGGGTGGGTCGGGTAGGTTGGATGCATCCTGCTCCATGACATCATCAGGACCTTGTACAACCTCTGGCTTAGAGGGGGCGTCATTATCAGTGGGAGGGAGGGGGCGGAATGGGCAGGAATGGTCTGTGGTAGGATGGGGTCTTGCAGAACTAAAGCACAGGAGGGGGGAGGTGGGACAAAACTCAGCCACGGAGTTACTGTTCCCGCCCTTAGGGCATGTGGGATTGGGCCAGCGGTAGGCCGCTCGTGTATGTGCTAGAGCACATAGGGGACAGGTGAAGGTAGAGGCTTTCAACATAGGGGAGGTGTGGCCATAAAGCCACCACTTCCGGCATTGCTTAAACTTGCATGAGGAGTGGTCCTTTTCGATATTGCGCAGACGGGAGAAGAGATGCATGGTGTAGCTAAGTCTGTTGATATCGTCAGGGGCCACGCAGACTACTACGGACGTAGTGGTCTTTGTGGCACAAATGTCTGCATTAGTTTAGAGAAAGTGTGCTGAGTCGATAATGACTTTAGTTGCATTACTAACTGACTCGGCGAGGGCAGGGAAGAGGTCAGCCTGGTCCTGAGCAAGGTAGGCTGTAGGTAGGCTCTGGATGGCCAATTGGACCTCGTTTGAGCGGGGCAGAAAGGACAGTAAGGGTTGTTTCCTACTGGAAAAGCTTGGTTAAGACGGTTAGTCATGGCTTCATAGTAGGGTCAGTAAGCAGTGCTGGGTGTGTGTGGGTCAGTGTCCAGGAGGGTGAGAGATCCTTTAGGATTGACACGTGCAGAAAAGGAGAGGGGAAAAGGGCAGTTGGTCTGCCTCAGAACGGCAGCCATCTCGTCAGGGGAGGTGGCTGTCATCCGGTCAGCATCTGCAGGTGCGGGTCAGGTAGAAGGAGCGAACAATCTACCCTCGGCGGTGGGCAACGGTGCTGGACCTCGAGACTGAGGACGGCTGTTGTTGTACGCTGTGACTTGTGCCGGCGTGGCGGGCTTCTTCCCTTTGCCTATGGTGCCTGGTGCAGAGGACGGTCCTGCTGCAACTGCAGAATAGGACTTATTGGCCTGAAGGGACTGGGTGTTTGTGGAACGGGTATTGGAGGAAGAGGGTGGTGTGCGAAACTCGGTTAGGAGAGGGTATTTGCCAGCCCTGTACTCTTGGGCTTCCCAGGAGTGTGGGTGGCGGATGGCATATGCGGCAGGGTTGCCATACCACTGTTTTTCATATGTGTCATAGCAGGAGAGGTCGGGGTAGGTGCCTTGATATGCCTCTTGTGCAGGTTGGGGTTCAGGGTTGGGGAGAGACCTAGGTTGAGCCGAGGCGTGGCGAGGGGGCACCGGGGGAGGAGGAGTGGGCTGTCTGGCTGTGGCTCCAGCCGTGACACGAAGGGAGAGGTCCCTGACGGTGGCCTCCACAGCTGCAATCGTGGAGGGGGCTGAAGTAGAGGCAGTGGTAGGGGTCGAGATAGCGGAGGCGACCTAATCCATGTGTGTAGTCAGTGTGGCAAGTCAGCTAACTACCTCATTGATTCTGGAGAGGGTGGTGCACAGGAGTACGATGATGGTGGCCTCCCCATCAGGAAGGTTGTGGAGGAGGGAGTTGTCAAACCCAGGGAAGGATTCACGGGAGAGGCTAAATTGGGGGACTATGGTGTCTAGGAGGTACTTGCTTGCCATCAAGTGGTCAGGGAGAGGTTCTGGGGTGTTGGCGCGAGAGGAGTAGGCTGAGTAGGGAGCTGTGCGGTGCCGGGTGCCTGAGGCGGACCTGGAGGGCCAGGGGAGGCTGTGGCCATCACTGTTACATACGAAGTGGGTCTGGGTTGCTAAAGAGTGAAGCTTAAGCGAGGGGCACGATTTGGTGTGTCGTGGCTATTGCCACACAAAAGGGCGGAGTTTTGTTCTGCTAAAAACGGCAACAATATCAAGCGGGAGGAAAATAGGGAGGGGCGCGGACCGTGTCCTTTCACTAGTGGTTTTTTTTTTTTTTTTTTTTATGATCTCATATAGTTGCTGTTCACGTACAGGAACCTGCATGGAATGCTAGCTATGGCATAAACGAAACGTTAATTCGAAACGTGCAAAAAAAAAGAAATAACCACACAAGTTCTCCCCTACAGATGACTATACTCTTACTGCGCCCAACAATGGAGATTAATTCAGAAAGTATAGAATGAAATGATATCAAAAGAAATGATAACCGAAAGGAAAGATATAGCAGGAAAGTCAAACCACTCAGTCTGAGTCATAGTCGGAGGAGGAGGTGGCAGCGGGGGAAAAAACCGCTGGCACGGTAGGTGGGAAGTTCATGCGAGTAGCGCGGATGTATGAGTCAAGACCAAGAATCATGTCTAGGTGAGCCTCAAGCGGAGAGCCATGGTCCATCGAAGACAGCTTCGGAAGGTAAAGCTGGTGTTCTTGGGACTTGGAGGGGCAGTGGAGAACTGCATGCTCAAAGGTTTCTTCCTCTGAGTCACAGGAGGGGCAGGAAGAGAGCAATCGGCATCTTTCCTTGAGGGTTGCGTGGCAAGATAGCTCTTGCCCGCGCGCATTTGATGAATTCGCCCTGCTGTAAAGCGGTGGAGGCCCATGAAGGCAGGTGGGTAAAGGGACGGCTTGTACTGGTAGTAAGGATGGGGTGGGGACATGAGGGTCCAATGAGTGAGGAGGTCCTTTCTGCACTCTTCCTTCATCAATTTGTAGGAGACAGCACCTGGGATCGTGGGAGGGGGGACAAAGACAGTGCCCGGTAGGAGGTGGGAGTTTATCTATGGGAGTTTGAAACCGTCCGGTGCCACCTTGACCAAGAGGTAGCTCATCCCATTGATTGGGAGGTGAGAGCGGACGTCGGGTATGGGCCTTGGTTGGTTCCAGCGGAGGGGGATGCAATTGGCCCTAAGGCCACGAAGGAGGTGACGGGAGGAGTCCCCTGCCCTAAAGTTGAAGAAGGATGGAAATGATGGAGGCAGCCGAGCTGCGGCTGGGTTGATCTCTGGAGGGGAGCAGGCCAGCAGTAGTGCAGCCATCCTGCGGCGATGGGGAGTGAGCGAGCTTAGAGGCGGAAGGCAAGCCTCACAGGGAAGGATGGATACAGGAGTCGATGAGAAGCATTTGGTGACCTATCATTGGACTTTGGTCTAAAACACCTCCATCTTCCCCATCATCGTAGCATTGGTGATTAGGGGGTCAGCTCGGTAAGTGAGGATGGATAGCAGCAGGCCCCTGGCCAGTCTGCGGTTCATGTAGGGGACTATGCATATACCAGGAGGAGAGAGTTGCCTGATGAGACCGAAGGCCCTTTGAGCAAGGGCTAGCCTTTTGAGGAAATGGGTGGAGGTTTCCATCGAGGGTGAGAACCAGTATCCTAGCCATCGGACTATGGAAGAAGGGTGGAAATGACTCCCATTGAGAGAGAGAGGAGCCAGTGAGGGGGTAGAGCGATCCCTTGGAGTTCGCGAGTGGATGAGTTCGGTTTTTGGAATGGACAAGGCAACTACAAGGGGGGTGGCCTTCCTGCAGAAGCGGGTGTAGTAGTGGTGAAGTAGTTGTGTGTTCCTCCGGTATGACCTAAACCCAACAGTGACAGTAAAATCATCAACATTGGAAAACATAATCCCCTTTGGGATAGCCAGGTGCAGGCAGGATACATAAAATAAAAATAACAAAGGGGAGATAGGAGAGCCCTGTGGGGCACCCACTTGAACAGGTAAGAAAATATTAGGGGAGCCTTGAAAAATAAGGCGGCATTTGCAGTCAGTCAAAAACGAACGAACCAAAGAAACCATATAAGGAGATACGCCTTTAGCGCGAAGTAGGGAAGATAAACAAGTAGAGGAAATATTATCAAAGTCTCCATTGATGTCAAGGAAGAGGGTAGAGGTCTTGAGGCCTGCACGTTGCAGTAGGCGGACTTCGTGCGTGAGGGCAGCACATGCGTCAAAGGTGCCTAGGCCAGGAAGCGAGCCGCATTGGTTAGGGTGGATGAGGCCAACAGTGCGGGCCATTAGCGAAAGGCGGGTTGCCATTATCCTTTCCAGAATCTTGGAGATAGTTTCTAGGAGGATAATGACCCGAAAGGAGGAGTGGGAGTTGTAATCAGATTTGCCGGGCTTAAAGAGGACAATGCCATTAGCTTTTCTAAGGGAGGAGGGGTAGAAGCCATTGGTTAGCAGGGGACCTATGAGGGAGGTAAGAAAGGTGGGGTTGATATTGTTGATCCTCTTCCATATAGCATAGGGGATCAGGTCGGGCCCAGGGGCTGAGGTGTTGGTGGATTTGCGAAGGACAAGGGTGACTTCCAGTTTCTGAAGTGGCAGGAAGTCCGCGAACGGTCGAAGGATGGATGGCGAGGGTTGGGGGTCTTTTGGTGGAAAAAAATGATGCACGAGGGAGGTGTTAACTTCGACGGGTGTCGTGGCATTGGGAAAAGAGGGGAACCGGTCTTGAGGGCGCGCACTGGTGATCCTACGGGCAGCCCACACTGACTTGAAGTCCAAGGAGGCGAGGAAGGAGATTCAGTGTGATGCCTTGGCCTTTTTAATGGCCATGAAATATTCAAGGCGTTAGGCACGGGCGCTGTTGGAGAGGATGGTGGATGGGGACATGTGTGATATTCTTACCTTTCTGTGGAAAGCTTGGCGTAGCTGTGATAGATCAGCTGTCTACCATGGCTTTGACCTCAAGGAAGGACGGTTGTTTGGTGTGTGCTGGGCTAGGAGGGAGGTTCCTTCCACTAGTGGGGACTGCTAGCTATTTATACAATTCTCCCAGTTCTTATATTAGCCATATATATCATGTATCCTTAGATGCTATGGCCATGGTCATAGAAAGTGGAAAGCCTGTTTGACTCTAAAAATGAATCCCCCGCTTGGTCAAATGATCCCCTGAACTATTTAGTCTTCTAAGGGTGTCTAGCACTCCACCAGTAAATGGTCTTAGATCCATTTGCCAAATGAACTAAATTCAAGTTGATCTAGCCCAATTGCCAACATCTTACAGAATACCAGTTGATCAGTCTGGATGTCCGTCTTTCTTGCCTATATGCACTCAGGTGCATATGCATTCAGATTATCAAGACTCTGGGTAGTCCATATTTTTAGAGTCTAGTTCCTTCACCGAGGCTGAGCAGCTCTGCTATAGACACAATTTCTTGCCAGCATGGCTTGTAGTCATATAGTAACCTCCCAGTTCTATATACTATCACATCAAATAATTTGTACCATTTCCCATATGGGTAACCAGAGTGACCATTCAACTTGTAGTATTTAAGATGGTAGTCCAGTGAGGCTAGAGAGTCCAAATCCTTAAGGGATTGCAGGCTCTTTAAATACAAAAGATTGTAGCTAGGAAAACTTGACAAAAGTGCCAACATCCAGTCAAACAACATGCTAACATAGACAACATAACATGGTAACTATATTCCAAAAACAAAGGGTTAAAAGCAACAGGATGGACCTAACAAAACAAGGAATCGAATTCAAACAAGTAGGGAAAAGTGATCACTAATACTATTCAAATCCAGTAGGTATTGCAGGATGAGAGTGATTCCCAAATGGGTAGAAGCAAGTAGGTGTAATGATCACTGAAAGAAGGAAAGAATAACCAGTTAGGAAGTCATAACCAGGTAGCAAGGGACAACCAAATATTAGCACTTATCAGGTATTAACCCAAATAAGTAATAACCAATATCAAGTCAGTAGTAATTGTAGGTACATAGTTGGATTCCGTTACATTCCCCTTAAAAGAAATAAACAAATAAAACAATAAGTAATATCCTAAAGGACTTAATAACCAACCCGCCTTTGGACCATTCCACTCAATTTCAAAACATCTAACTTAATCAGTACACATATATCCATCACTGGTATCGGGACCTTACACCTTTATTAGTCCCATAGTGGCGACGACCATATCATGAAGCAGTTAACCCCCCATCTCAGATTCATCCAAGGTGGAGTGTGTTCTGCTGGTATCAGATTCTGAGTAGTCTGAGTCTTGAAGGGGTTTCCAAAATCCATCAGCGTCAAGCTCAGGTGAGAGTGGGGTATAATCTGGTTTTGGGAGTGTCCAGGCAGAAAAAGTCTCGCCATGGGACCAATGGAGTCTGAAAGGTATAGAGTCATTGTAGGTATCAAACCAGTTGGATCTGATGAGGGTGCTGGCGCCTTCTAAGTTGTGGAGGGGTTTCCATGTTACTTCAATTTCATCATAGTCTTTTCAATAGATCAAGAACTGTCTCTTTCGGTACTAGATACGATCTTGAGTATCATTTCGATTTCCCATTACTCTTGTCCACTGCCATCGATGTTAACAGGTTCTTTGGAAATAGCTTCTAGTGTTCCTGGGGAGGCTAAGGGGTTTGGTCTTAAGTAAATGCGAAGATGGTTGCAAATGATGAATGGGTAGATTCCTGCTAATACTGGGGATAGTATGAGTTTGTAGTTGTTGTGTATGTCAGATCCTTCGCGCACTGAGAAGGGTCCTAACCATGGTCCAACTCGTTTGAGATTTCGTCCATTGTTATAGACAAAGGGTGCTGACTTGAACATAACTTCAGTTTCGTTGGGGATCATGGAGGGTCTATCCTTTCTTCTGTTTTCACCGGAGGTAGTGTGGTATGCTCTGGCTGTTACTTATATGGGATATGGTACTAGACTTTCGAGTCTAAAGATGTTATGGTATATAGTACCGGGAGGTGACTATATTGACTACAACCCACACTGGTAAGAAGTAGGATCATACCAGAACTACTCAGCCTCAGTGAATGATGATAGAGTAATTTATTCAAGTGGATCTATTACGTATTCTGCATTCTTGATAATCCGAATGCATCTGCACATGAGTACATATATGCCGGTAATACAGCCATCCAGACTGATCACCTGGTATTCCGTATGATGTTCGCAAATGTGGCGCATCAACTTGAACTTAGTTCATTAGGCAAAGAGATCGAAGGCTATCTACTGGTAGATTGTGTGAGACTCTCAGAGAAACAGACAGTCCGCGGGATCATTTGTTGTAGTGGGGTCATACATCTTCCAGGTCAAACGGTGTTCGCACTCTCTAGACCATGGCTCAAGTTTCTAAGGATACTTCTTTTATATGGCCAACCTAAGTACTGGGAAAAGTGTATAAATAGTTAGCAGTCCCCTATAGTTAAGGCACACGCTCCGCGCCCTCTATTTTCCTCCCGCTTGAAACTCTTGCCCCTTTTAGCAGAACAAAACTTCGCCCTTTTGTGTGGCAACAGCCACGACACACCAAATCTTGCCCCTCGCTTAGGCTTAACTCTTTAGCGACACAGCCCCACTTCCTGTGTAACAGTGATGGCCACAGCTTCCCCTGGCCTCTCCAGGTCAGCATCGCGCACCCAGCACCGCACAGCCCCCTACTCAGCCCAGTCCTACCGCGCCAGCACCCCTGGACCCCTCCCTGACCACCTAATTGCAACCCAAAACCTGCTAG
>QFET01019933.1:0-10912 GCA_003316355.1 Tuber calosporum | reverse complement strand
GGGTGGGGGGGGGATGAATTACCAACCAACACGATAGACCGATGGATAAGCTTTGTAGCACAGTATGCACAATGGCTTGAAATAACTGACCATATGCACTCAGCCGTCCAGTAGCAAAAGTGCCGAAACATCAACTCCTAACTTAATAGGCGCAGTGTCAATGCTTCGGTACTCTTAAGACATGCAGTTTCTCGCTGGCTCTTTAACTATACTCAGTACTAGAGACATAAACCGAGGGTACCACAATACCACCATGTTGGCCCGAGAGTGATTTCTCGGCCTATCTTTTTTTATGCTCCAGGCTTCGAAAGGAGAAAACCACCTAACAATCCAATAGACCATCGAAGCACAGTAGCCCGATGAAGTGCCTGTTGCGGGGTGGGTATGATAGCGCTCCACCAACGGTGAACAAGGAATAAATAAAAGCTCGTGAAATGCAATATCATACCATACCGACATATCTCCATCAGCCTTGCAATCTCCTGGTTCGGAGACAAAAAACAAAAAAACTCCTGAGAATGGTCAGCGTTCTCCCGACAGCAGTATACGATAGACAGACCTTCAGGAGTTGTTGGATCCCGTCAGCTGGTATTCGCAAATTCTATTGAATTGTCAAACCGCACTTACCCTAGACTGACTCGCTGAGAGAGTATGTGTGGATTTCACATTCATATCACTCGGTGATGCTTACTCCCCTTTTTCTTACAGCAGTTTCCCTTTGACCACTTGGTTCTTTCCCCTGTACTTTTTCTCTCTTCCTCGTAAGTAGATACACTCTCTCACCTCCCTTTCCAATTACATCGTCTAGCTGTATCGTCATTCATTCATACCTTCTCCCTGACTCCCCCCCTTCGTATCCTAAGGATCGATCACACACCGGGCACCTTGAAAAATAAAATAAAAATACAAAAGCTCATCCATCACAACCACACAAGGAAAGCTTCTACCTACACTGATTCCACAAAACTGGAGTTATCCCTATGACCCCCCCCCCCCCAATTCATTCCTAAAAAAAATGACCATCATACCCCCCAAGGCAGTTCACTACCGCACCCTGCCGGCACGCGCCGCCACTACACTAGGAAGAAAGGGGGAAGGAAAGGTTCACGGCGGTTATCAATAATAACAGACCAAATCTACCGTGAAAACTGGAATAATCGAGAATCTATGATAGTTAGGACGTTAGGGCTACCTCCCCTACCCAGCTACTCTAGTCAGATCTGTTGTATGATCCGATATTTTCCCTTATACGATGTTCATCTATTTTTGAGGGCTGAAAGGGATGGTTTCCGCTGTGTTTTCTTTGATTAGAGGGGGGGGGGGGGTTCTGAACTCCCTGGCGTCATTCTCAACTATTCCACCATTCACATACGGTGTACTTTCGGACCACGATTTCGATGTTTTATTCATACATTGGATAGCTAGCTAACAGCAAAAGGAAGGGTAAGTTGAATTAAGCACAGAACGGTACTACCTGTATGTATAATACTGTATACCCCCCTCACCAGCAATGCGGTTTAGGTATGGTAGGTAGATAGCTGTGACAGTCAATGACCATCCACGGACAAACCGCCAATCACACCCACTAAGCCATTGTTCCGAGCATGTATATAGCTAGCATGCATCAACCCAAGCCCCACCAAACACATAACTAAATACATCACGCCCTCTTCCCTCCCTATGGGGCATTCCATCCCATCAACCCCAATATACTTTTTGTTCACAACCGATCACTCGATTTTGACTTCCCGTCCTCGATTCCCCACGTATGATATCTTATCCAACCAGCTTTATAAAACTCAGCCCCCCCCCCAAGCTACATGAAACACACACTGTCGCTTGCGCCACAAAGTGCGCGGGAGGGACTGAATCCGATGACCCGGGCCGTACTCGAGTACAGCAGCACAGGCAGCATCAATAAACTGAAGCTAAATGCAAAATAGAACAAACCCCTGCTGGGACGATGAGCGAGTTTGAAATGATAGATTGATACTATGGATACGGTAGATAAGCAAGCAAGTAACCCCCACATCCCACCACTTCTGTTATCGTATCAATGCATCATATCGTACCCATCACACCTACCCCGCATCAGAACAGAATGGAAACACTTCCCCGCCGTGCGTAACAGCGCAAGGGCCCGGCTCGTTTTGATGGAGCATCGTAGTGCATCGTCAATACCGCCACCACCTCCTCCCTTCTCTTCTCTTTTGGTCTTTTTTTTTTTTCCTTTTTCTTTCCAAAATTGGCGACTCTCATTGTAATGTATAAGTTACCGTATATCAACAGGGGAATGGTGGTCGAAGGGTTTTCGAGAAGCGGAGAACGGAGAAACGAAAATGAGAAGAAAAAAAAGAAAAAAAGAACAGGCCAGAACCTTGTTTTTACCTCCACTCCTCCTATCCGCCCGTTACACGTAGGAGTTGGAGGGGGAGGTGGACAAAGGGTCGAGAGAAGAGGGAATTTAATAGCGAATATGAAAAAATGAAAGGAAAACCCATAGAAATGCTGTAAACAGGAAAAAACAAAGATACCAGCCGGAAACAACTCCAATCATCATGAGTAAAACACAAATAGCAAGTTGCGAAATCAGACACAAGAACGGCCATAAAAGCAACCCTCTCAATTGGTGGAGGAGAGCAAAAAAGAGAAACGGAAATTGGCAGACTTCAAACCCAAGACGCAAGTGGAAAAAACAAAGGGAAAAAAAGAGTCGTAAAAAAATAAAATAAAGGAAAGAAAAGAATCAAAACGCCATACCCATAGCCCTAATCCATTTCCATTCCCATCCGAAAGCCTTAGACCCACAAAACTTGAACTTTAACGAACATTGACCAGCAACTCGGCCTCGAGGATGAATTTTCCCTCCTTATAACCCTCCGATGGCTCATAGGCTTTATCGTACTTCCAGCCGACGATCTCGTTGCACTGGCGACAAGAGATGTCGCGAACAACGTGACGGCCGGTAGTCATGTTGCGCTCAACGGGTTCGGCTTCGCTAATGTTGACGACAGTATTGAAGAGGTAGGCTTTTCCATGTTGGCCACGGAAGTTCTAGAAAATTATATCCACCCCACGTTAGTAAACTAACCGCCAGATCCACTGTCGCCCAGAGAAAGAGGCCAGAGGCAAAGGGGGGACGGGGCACGTACGCGGGACAGGATGTCTTCATGATTAGATAAGTGAGTTTTGCAGTTTTTGCATCCGTAGATACGGTTAGAGTTGAGGTAGACGTTGTAAGAGAGACCCATTTTGAGTTTCTGGTTTGATGGCCTTTTTAACCCGTTGAGCGGGGAGAGGCAGGGTTGGGGTGGTGCGTGGTGGTTGCGGTAGTGGGGGTAGCTGGATGATGGTAAGTTAGAGCAACGTCAGCTTGATTTCTTTCCGGAGGTTTGGTGTCGTTTTGTTTTGTGGGTGTGGCTGAATGCCCAAGCAGTTGGGGTTTCGTTTATGGAATGGACAGAGGATAGTGGGAGAGGGGTGTAGGAGGGAGAAAGAAAGAAGGGAGAACAAGCTGGGATAGACATACCTTATCTACTTGTATGACGTGCGGTAACTCCTGACGAAGGACTTTTGTCGGAATGAGCCGTAAGAGAAAGCGAGTACAGCAGAGGAGGGGAGGAAGAGAGACAGTGAAGGAAAGAGAGAGGCGAGGGGAGAGAGGGGAGAGAGGGAGACAGAGGGGGAAAGAAGGGTAGACTACCGGATGTAGTGTTCACGTGGTTTGTCACGTAACTTTGGTCTTGATCGTGTTGAGCTCTCTCACTTTTGCAGTTGACGCGCTGAGACGGAAGAAGCACCGTAACTTATTAATACCTTAGAAAGCTCGGTTCGCGAATGAGGAAGCTTGGTTCGTACAAGATCGCAGTGTGTATCAGGCCAGCAGGACACCGTAGGAAGCATTCAAAGACCGAAGCATGAACTGCCTTATTAATCCGGCACCAATACCGTACTCACTCAACTGACAGACCTTTGTATGATTTCTCATGAAACATTGTATCGTATTGTGCAGACCAGAGAAGAGAAAAAAAAAAAGAGAGACAAGAGAGTGAACAGCAAAAAAGTCCCTCGGTGTATCCATTTATATAAACTTGACCACATGACGCTCAATCTACATTCAAATAGAAAAGCCGAGTAATCCTCTATGATGCCAAGTCACAGTATCTAACCCTCCCACCGACACCCCCTCGTCCCGCAGCAACTTCTGACAAAGGTAGTATCGTCGAGCTCCTGCGCCCGGATATCATATCATATCCAGCTTTGCTTGTCTGGCCGCTGACGGCACGAGCACTAACAATGCGGGGTGCTGCCACTCACCCTTTCTGCCGCTGCCGATGCCACATATGCTGTTCATCTACGACGCACTGATATGTGAGCCATGTCGTGATGCCCATCGACTCCCAGGCAGTCTTCATTTATATTGATAGAAATTGCCGGTTTTCAATGGGAATCTCTTGTGCTTCATCGAGGATGATAACCCCATTACCGGTACGGTAGTCAGGCCTTCAAACTTACCCGGAGGAAAGGAATCAATACCGGACCCCCGACTCCAGGGCGAAACGACAAGGGTAGGCTACAGGCTTGGCAGGGGACCTATTAGCCAACTTACTCTTTACTCAGAAATCATCCGTCGTTTCATGAAGGTTTCTGCTGTTTTAATGGTTCGCCTTCAAACTAGCAATCAAATAGCCTCGCTCGGGACGCGATCTTGAGAGGAAGGAAAACATGATCAATAAATAAATGCGAATCAAAAATAGACTATTGGTAACTCATGAAGCCAAAGCTGAATCCAACGCCGTCCTCCACCGTTTCTGCCTACCGGCTTACTTACCTGCCTCCCTCCCCATCATCCAATTCTTCCGCCATTCCATACTCCACGCCCTCTAGTCTACCCTAGTCACCGAACGCTGGCGTCTAAACTCTCCCGACCCAGCAGAGAACTGCTCCAACTATCATTGTAGCGACTGCCCAGACTCCACTAACACCAGCAGCGCCCCTCAAATCGCCACCTTTAACTTTTCCAGCAAGACCAACGACAGAGTTGATTCCCTGGTAGCCAGCAATCAATAGAGTCCTCTTGATTATCTTGCGCGAGCGGGGGCTCAATCTGTTCATCCACATACGAAGGAAGAATCCCCAGAAACCGGCATAATCCTGCCTGATCTCCTCGGGAGCGGGATCGGTTGGGATGGTAGAGTCCGCGGGCCCATTAGGAGAGTAGAAGATAATCTCGCTAGCAGCCCAACCAACAGGCATCATCATCACTGCACGAGCGAGAAGTACCGCTTCTGGGGCATCATGTACGCGCACCACTGACTCCAAATCCCAACCAGATTCCAAAAGCCAGGAGGTAAGGAATTTTTTGCCTGTCGAGTAAAGGACCAACTGGTAGATACTGGATGAAAGAAGGGTTGTCAGGAAACGGGTTGTGTCGGTCTTGGAATCTTGCTTGAAGGGTGTCGTAGTCGAGTTCCTGGGTGAAGCACGAAGGAAGCGAAGAGGGAGGTAGATCGACAACACGTCTATTGCGGCGGTCACAGCAAGGGTTGGAAGGAGCGGAGAGTGGCTTGGCTGGTAGGTATGCAGATAATGAAGCGCAGGCGAAAGAGTGAGTGTGACCAGACAGGCGGCTTGTGAGGCTAGAGGGAAGAAAGGAAAATTGTCAGTAGACTGTCGCAGCCTTGTGATGAAGCCAAACGGCCATACCATCCCATCCACCTATCCAGTAACCTAGGACCTCTACGATACGCCACCCGACTACTCCCAGATAATCGTTTAAAGTGGTCATCGGCCGTTCAACGGCCATAATATCCTGGCCGATCCATGGATTGGCAAGGTAGCTAAGGCCAGCAGCGAGTGCGAGGTTGAAAAACACGAGAATCACAGGCCTCAGTTTAGAAGGAACAGCGTTAGATGCTGTGCGTATAATCGAAGTCATTTTTGTTCTCGGTTCTTTCGCGCGTTTGATGGAAAAAACGGATGATTGCGAGGTGAGAAGAATGAGGAGGTGGTGAGCTGGGAGGAGAAGGTTGGAGGAGCGAGAGTTTGTGACGTATCAGTCGCGGCTGAGCCACCTGCTGTCAACAAACAACCCAATCGATGAGCCCTAATTAATTATTCAAGAGATATTCGCTCTTTTGTCATAATCGGGAAGCAACGTTTGGCGCCTAGGTTTATTCAATTCCTGGCACGTTCTCTATGATACCAGTCTTATGGAGCAAGAATTTTACCTTCATTATTTTATTATTTGAGGAACTCCTTCGTCTAACACAGCATTCTACCCTCAAAATATACATTGGAGTGAAGATTCTGGTCACGTGACTACCAATGGTGGCTATGCTCCAGGGATGGAGGCAGGGAAGCCACACCTCGGACCGCCCAACTAGGCCAGACACTGACCTTGACACTTGATATGGCACGAGCGAACATCTCACCTTCATCATCATCGTTCGAAGCCCCCAGTATCACAGGGTCAGATACAAGCGGTAGTTCTTTACCACAAGACCGCTGATAGCTTTAGCATATTCTCTTTGTCTTGGTCATACAATTTTCTTCTCCATCACCATCAAACGTCGCTACGATTGACTGCCGTATTCCCCTGCTATTCGGTTTGGGGGGGAGCAGCCGGCAGTCTAGCTACTCGCTTCACCCCACTGGAGGGATAGAGTAACTCTCCTCATTTATTCACTTGATGAAATATGGAGTACATCCGAGTCGCTAAAGCACGTGTCTCTTCTATCTTCACTCTGCCCCGAGAAGATACTTGCGAACTGTCAGCTAACATGGAGGTACCTGGGGATTTTAAGGTCCAGAACGTGACTATCCTACACCATGGACAACCGACAGTTGGGACCCTCCACCTTACTCCCCACCATCTCATCTTCCGGATAGATCCCGAAGCTGAATCATCCTCTCAATCAGCTTCCCGAACCCCGCCCCCACAAACAAAGTCAGTAAAGCGACCTCGGGAAATATGGATCACGTATCCTATCGTTTCTACACTTTTTCGGCATCCAGCGAGTGCCGCTTCACCGGCCCACTTACGGCTGCGGAATCGAGATTTTTCCTTCCTTACTTTTCAGTTCAAGACCGAGCGGGAGTGCAGAGATGTTTTTGAATCGATCAAAGCTCTCACAATTGTCAAAGGGGTAGAAAACCTCTATGCCTACTCTTACGCCCCAGGCTCTATTGAGAAGAAATTTAATGGGTGGAAGATATATGATCCCCGGAAGGAATACGAGAGGATGGGTATTGGCACTGAGAGATGTAAAGGATGGAGGGTATCAAAAATTAATAAGGATTACGCTGTGAGTTGATACCTCTTTTTGGGTGCGCTTACTGGGAGTAGGAGCTAATTTCAAGTAGTTTTCCCCAACATACCCTGCATCGTTGGTTGTTCCAGCCACAATAAGCGACACGACCTTAAGCCATGCCAAGAACTACCGGTCCAGGGCGAGGATACCCGCCTTGACGTGATTCACCCCCTCATGATGTGAAATATCGTACTAAAGTTTGAGCAGCTATATCCACCCTCTCAACAACTGCTCCATAACCAGGTGTTCCCAGCCGCTGACGGGTGTCCGTGGGAACCGCAGCATACAGGACGAGAAGCTTGTGGCAGCTATTTTCGCCTCGTCACAACCACAGAATCTGCCCCAAACACCAGGGCAACTTGGCACTTCTAATTCATCCCCCTCAGGCTCCTGCACTAATTTCGGGGCTCTCTCACTGGATTCCGATGCATGCAACACTAGCTCCTCTCCTGAAGCTACAGAACCCCCGCCAAAAATATACGGGGCCCAACAAAACAATCTGATCGTGGATGCCCGCCCCACTGTGAATGCGTACGCTATGCAAGCGCTAGGTATGGGGAGTGAGAACATGGAGAACTACCGGCACTTGTCTTCGCCGCCTTGCACGAAGACATATCTTGGCATTGAGAATATTCACGTCATGAGGGATTGTTTGAACAAGGTGATCGAAGCTATCAAGGATTCGGATCTCTCCCCCCTACCTCCAAACCGGGAAATGCTGATTCGCTCGGGATGGACGAAGCATATTGGAACGATGTTGGACGGAACAGTGGTAATTGTACGGCAAATTGCCCTCGAGCATAGCCATGTTCTCATTCATTGCTCTGATGGATGGGATAGAACCAGCCAACTTAGCTCCCTAGCACAAATCTGTCTGGATCCATATTTTAGGACTATAGACGGGTTTATGGCGCTGGTGGAAAAGGATTGGATAAGCTTTGGTCATAGGTTCCGTGACCGCTGTGGCTTTCTTGGGAGCGATAAATGGTTCATAGAGAAGAGTGGAAATGGAGCATCCGCAGAGGAAGCCTATCTCGGCTCTGAAGACGACCCACTTGCTTCTCGTAACGGCGGTCCCGGGGCATTCGCAACTGTAGCGGGCGCCGGTGGGGGCTTCGGTGAGGCTTTGGAAAAGGGCTTTGGGCAAGCAAAGCTCTTTTTCAACACAGTAGGCGTTGTGCCAGGACGTGCCTCTTCATCAGCGAGCAACAGCACGGAACTTCTGGATGGTGCAGACGACTATTCAACCTCCTCATCTCTTGACCGTAAAACAAAACCAGCAAACGCAGCGACAACCCCAGTAACAATAACAAAGCCAAAAGAAGTCTCCCCAGTATTTCACCAATTCCTCGACGCAGCCTACCAAATACTGCACCAGAACCCCACACGCTTTGAGTACAATGAGCGTTTCCTAAGAAGACTCCTATATCACCTATACTCTTGCCAGTACGGCACCTTCCTCCATAACAACGACAAGGAACGTCACGACGCGCGGATCCAGGAGCACAGCCGCAGCGTATGGGACTACTTTCTCGCTCGGAGAGAGATGTGGATCAACGAAAGGTACGATCCCGCTGCTGACGGCGCTGATAGGGAGAGGGAAATTGGTGGGGGGAGGGTGTTGTTCCCGAAGACCGGCGCGGCGATCAGATGGTGGGAGGAATGCTGGGGGAGGGAAGTGGGGGAGATGAATGGGAGTGCTATTAGTTTGCCTGCTACGAGCTTTCCTGAGGAAGGGGGTGGGGGCGGAACTGGAGGTGGAGGAGGAAGGGGGACCAGTCCCGCGCCCGGGTGGCAGAGTGGGAGTGTAGGCGGGAGCGATAAAGGGATAGAAGTTGAGATGATGTAGACTCGTATCGTCTTGTTTCTGTTCCTCTCTATCGTATGTTTGTTTTTTCGTTCCCTTTCTCTTTTCCTCCGTTGAACCCTCCTCTCCCCTAATCGGGTTGGTTGGTTAGGTTGCTGGTTTCTACATGTATTTCGGTACCCAATCACATGGTGGTTCAACAGATTCTACCCCGTCGCGTTGGTTGTCCTCGTTAGTCGGTCTGCTTTATCATCAACACATCCTATGATACATGCTTGTGTCATACTCGTAATGCCGTAGCCTTGCAAAATAGACGCTATTGCGTGCAGCCAAAAATTGGCCAGGGCCCCAGAATTTTGGCAGTATGCAATAACAGTCTGTTTTACAACTTCACGACATCGCGGGTATCAACACGGATAGCTTACTTGTATGTAGTACTCGTAAAGGAGAGGGAGGCCAAACCACACCAAAAATTAGAGTTTTTCGACCCAGGAACTGAATGAAGAAGATTTCGAAAAAATAAATTACCCCACGGCCTCCCAGGATACTGAACAAGATGCCGATATATGATATAACTTTTCGGATTTTTCTGCCCAACTAGGGTGGAGGAGTGATCAATCCTTGCATTGCGGTCCTGGGTGCCTGCCAAGACAAGGGCTTTTGTGTGCAGAAGAAACATTGCAATCTGCTTCAAATGGCTCTCACTCTCGGCCTGAGGCAGATAAAAGTCCAAATTGTTCTCGAGTACGGTACCGTGTGTATTTCAGACATTTAGCTACGGTATATTCCAAAGTCTCTTTGAAGCTTATCAGGGCAGAATCCGTGCGATAGTTGTCACTTCAAAATCCTCATATCTGGCATGTTCTGACCAGTGGTGGTCCTTTTTTTACCAAATAACCCGTGTTCGCCAAAATAAGCATAATACCAATCAATGCCAAGATTTCCGGACACTTTATGAATTGCCGCTAGTCTAGTTCATATTACCCTGCGAGCCAACCGATCAAAGGCCAAATGAACTTTTTCTTTTTCCTTCCTTCTTTCTTTTTTTTCTCCTGCCGGTATTTCCATTACGGTACCTCCAGATGATACAAGACATCAGGCGAGCCATGCACAATCCGCCCTCACAATGCCTCCTGCTGTGGCAGGGACATGATACCGGCCGGTACTGTATAGACTGGACTGGACACTTCACATGCCAACCCGTGCATGTGCGAACAGCCCAGCCCAGTCCAGTTCAGATCAATTATGTGCAACCGTGGGGGCGCAAACACACACACCACCGGGTCCACTGCACTCGTTCACACGCACGCGCCGCCACCCCCAACACGTACTCTCACTCGCGATCGATCGGGGTGCTGGTAAGGTGGATTGCCCTATCGCATATACTGTCCCGGCACTGTATCAGACTCGTACGGTACTCGAGCAGAGTTCACATCCCTTCCATCCATCCATAGGGTGGATGGGTGGATCCCCACAATCTACTCAGGTGTTGGTGTGGGCGTTGTGCCTAAGGGGGTAGGGAGCAGGGGGAAGGCTACGGTACGGCATTCGGCATTCGGTATTCGGCATTCATGATACCGAGATACCCATGGGTATGATATACTGTAGCTGAGCTAAAACACCTTACTCGACTACTCGAGTACTTCGCGAGGTGCCGGTGCGTGCCAGTTTCACATCCACTTCCGCGAGACCGAGAGCCATTGTGAGGGATCTTTGCACTTGTGCAAGTATTATGGTCTGGGACACAGCTGCCAAGGATGCACCGGATATCTTTCGACCACAATTTCCCCCC
>QFET01019885.1:0-20847 GCA_003316355.1 Tuber calosporum | reverse complement strand
ACTCATACTTGTAGTCAGGTGCGAAAGTCATAACATCATATGACCTCACAATCGTGAGTGATGAAATCATCAACATAAATCAAATCAAACATTCATAATCATAAATGATCTCACAAATCGTGAGTCATGTGAAACGTTCCATATTGCTAACTCACGATTTGTGACAATGGGCCCGAATCCTGAGTGCCGTCTGGCTCAATGTAACATTAAGGCTTAAGGTAACTTTGTGGACTAACATCATTTAGTGGCTTACTATTACTTTGTGGCTCACTATTAGTTTGTCGTTAGAGGGAACTTTGTAGCTTTATGTATTTTGATCATAATATTTAAAAGAGTTTTTCAACCTGAGATAGGACTATTCTGGCTAAAACATCATCCAGTACTACCTCTATCCTCATAACATTATGCCAGTTGCACTATATTTTGTTCTCCCCAGCCAGAGTGTTGAGCCATATGGCGATATTCAAACACGCATTCAGGCAGCTATTGCCTCAATACAGGAATGAATCTAACAGAATCTAAATCCCAGTTCACTAACTCGAAGCTACGAAGTACCAGAATCACGAGTCCGAAGAAGGTGGCATTGTATGCAATCGCGACAAGATCACCAACCAATTACTCTAAAGCTCTCAATACCTGATGAGCTAGCCGTCTGTCGGTTCCTCGAACATATAGATATGGTAGCCACAAGTGCTTAGCTGCAATTGAGCTCCAGGTGTGCAAACACAATTCTCCATAATGCACATATAGGTCCTCTACCAGCCCTTTTAGTAGGCGAGCATTGGTTATCCAGGTTCCTCAAGCCATACCCGCAGTACTTTATCAGAAAAAAACGAACTCTGGATTCAGCCTATAAAAATGCATATATGCCAGACAATATACGACCTTGGTATATTAGGTATCAACCTGTAAGGCAAAAATACACTATTGACAACTATGAAGTTTACAACCTCGATAAAACTGACTTCAGAATTGATGCGGCAATGCCCAGTGGATCATAACCCAGGATCTAAATTGTCAGTCATATTTGGGCAGTACAACTAAATGGGAGCTTGTCTCTGTATTTGAAACTATTAGTTGTGATCGAAGATTCCTCACACCAATGATAATTATTCCAGGAATTATTCACCAAGAACCAGGGTATACTCATAAATCTGTACCAGATAATTACCGAAGAGATACATCAGAGAGTAGCTATAGTAACGATAACCTGTCGATGAAGTGGATTGGACACTTCAATCGGTTTTCCTCTGCAACCCAAGTTGGAGTCCATCAACCATGCCTACTTGATAGATTTGGTTCACACTGTACAAAACAGTTCATTGACTACTGCAAGCAGAAGAAAATTGTTCTATTCTGCCTTCATCCACACTGCTAGTAGCTCCTCCAGCCATTAGATATAGTTATTTATAAACTATAGAAGCATTTTCATGCTGAGGCAGACGAGGCTTCCGCCGAAACTGGGCATGGTGACTTTGATATGATTGAGTTTCTAGACAAGATCTTTGGATTATGTGAATAAACCTTCAAGCAATCCACTTTCTGCTTCTCCTTCTGTGCAACGGGCCTTATCCATTATGACCCAGGGGTTGTCATCTCCAAGCTGCGAGAGGTATCAATTATTCCCACTCAACTAGTAAACTGACAATATTCGCCATCCTCCACCGTCCCCCATACGATCTAGAGCCTAAAGGGACAAGGTTAGGAACTTCACCTTAAGGGTTCATACCTTACACTAACCTTCCAGTAAATGTTACGCCTACTATTTGAGGGAGGATTGACTCAAGCACAATCAGGTGCAGTAGCCATGGAACCTATGGAGCATACACGAGGAGCTGATCATGCATGAAATGCGAGCCACTGAGCTTAAACTAAAATACAAGTTCAGAAGGAGGGGTTCTTTATGCGTTAGAAGCTAGACTAATGGTGAAGAAAAGAGTGGATGCAAATGTAGAAAGAGTAGAAAAACAGTTAAAGCAGGCACAAAATGCAAAGCGGAGAGAAGAGCATGTAGCAAACCCGGTTTTTCTCAACGAAATACAAGCATATATTTAAAAAAGGGATTGTATTTAAGCCTATAAAAAGTAAATCTCCAAACTGATAGACACAGGTATCAAGCGACCCTGCAAGTTGAGAAAATAGACTTTCATGTAAATTAAAATAATATAACTACCTCTAACGACATCTTATGCTGAACCACCAAGTAATGTAGAATAAAAAATTTCATTTAGCGAGTAACTGAGAGTAAGCCAAAAAGTTCACTTAAATGATAAACTAATAGTGATTCACAAATGGTCATTGAGACAGTAAATGAATTTAAGCCAGAAAGTGATGTTGAGCCTGAATATTACATTGAGTAGGCAGGGAGTCAGGATGAGTGCCCATAGTTGCAAGTGTGTGAGCAAATAGGGGTTGTGGCTACTAGCCACCATCTTGGCAGGAGTAGCAACCGGACCTATCTTGTGAAAAACCAATTTTTCTATAAACAAATTTAAATAACACAACAATTAGGCCAGTTAGAGAATCAAAAGAATAGAAAATGTATAACACCTTTGCTCTAATACTTATATGTAAGAAGAATTTCATTTTTAAAAATATGCCATTATTGTAGGGTTCAAGTATTAGGAGCCATGAACCATGGATTATAATATGATAATTAATAGATATCAAACAGTTAATTATAATAATATAATCCTATTTACAAGATGTAATATCTAATTGTTCCACAATATTCAGTCGTAATTTTCTATACTCCTGCCAGCATTGTGGCTTTGAAGCCACAACCCCAGGATTTTCGCTTGCTCAAAACCTTGGGCACTCTTACCGAGTGCCTGCTAGCTCAATGTCAGATTACAGCTCAACATCACTTTGTGGCTCAACAGTACTTTGTGGCTTACATCACTCTTGTTGCGTAACATGACATTTTAAAATAAGAGTCTCTTTTAAGACAAGTTTCTAAAACTTTGCTTCTTGTTCAATGCCAATGGCAATTAACTGAAACAGGTGATAGCCTGTATGAACAGTCATAGAATAGAACCCAAGAGGTAGCCTGCTATCGCTTTGGTGTATAAGAGAGAGCAGCTGAGAGGCGAAGATAAGGGGAGTACAATAGAGTGGTTCATAGAGCGAAGGGGAAGAATAGGATCGCTGTTCAACCAAGTGTATTCACTGTCTAGGCATCTGTCAGAAGTCTGATATCTCCTGCTAGCCAGAAGACAACTCTTAAATAAATGAAATCTTTCCTGCAAGAGCTGAGGCTCCGAAATCCCACAGCTACTATCATTACTAGTGTGTGTACAGCTACTGGAATCCTGTGGCCCTGCCGGAGTCCTGGAAAGCCTTGGGCTTTCCCACAACACTGCCTCTATCCTACCGGCAGTATACATGATCTTTTCATTCCCTTGGAACTCCAGGGGCACAATCCCACCGATCATCTAAAGCATACAGTAATCAGTGTGCTGGAATCTAGAAATTCCGGTAGGGCAATCAAATACAAAAGAAATCAAATCATATGAATGTAATCTGACAAAGGAAAGGCTTACCGAGAGGGGTAATATAGGTACCGGAATATGTACACATGTTACATAAACTTGGATATTTACTTTTTTTTGTGAATTCCCAGCATGTCTGGCATTTGTCTGTTCCTATATCCTATCAAAATTAGGTTTAGGCTCTGCTTTGTCAGATATCCTTTTTGCATTTACCACGCTCTGCAGCTGTTTCTATTCCGTGTCAACCATGACATCCTCTTTTCTTTTCACCATATGTCATTGTTTACTATTATCTAAACTCTAGCACCTTGAATATATATTTTTACCTCAAGGTCTGTCTGAATATGCTGGCTTGGGAGGATGTATGATTTTGATACTATCATAATTAGCAATCAAGTTGATTTCAATTGATAATTGGTGGAATACAGTATACTCAAGTTCAAGTGTCATTTTGAGACTATAAAAACTTCCTTTAAGGTGGAATGATGTATCATTTGCAATAATATATATAAATAAAACTAACTTCTTTTAAAAGAAGTATTAATCTATATTATTAACTCAGGATATATTTTAATAGAGAAAAACAAGCCACAAAGTGATATAGAGCTGTAATCTGACCTTGAGCTGGCATGCACTATGTAGGAGTGCCCAAGGTTTTGAGCCAGCGAAAATCCCGGGGTTGTAGCACCAAAGCCACAACCTTGGCCCTAGTACCTGTTGCATCTCACCTGATGAATTCTACTTTATCATTTATGTCGAATTTTCTCAGCTACCACTACTTATACAAAATCTATGATAACAACACTTTGTACTTTAAGAAATATTTGAAAAGTTACTAGTAGATACTCCTTTTGGATAGTCTATGTGTTTATGAAACAAATATTTTTTATCAAAATATGGCATTTCATTTTTAATAGCCGAATATTAGTTTAGGTGTAAATTTGATATATGATATTCTAAGAAGGTTGGAGCCTACTCGTGCCAAGGTTGTGGCTCACCAGCCACAATCCCAGATTGCTCGCATGCTCGCAACCATGGGCACTCCAGATGAGTGCCTGATAGTTCAACAATAATTTACAGCTCAACAATAAATTGCCTATAATTTTGTACTCTATGGTAAATTCAAGGAAATTGGCAATCTGAATGGTACTTTATGTATGTATTATTAAACCCAATGTTAAATTACTTTCAAGAATCATTAACCTGACCTAAATCTTACTTTAATCAACATTTCCCATTGAGTATGCCGGATTGAATGTTTCTATCATACCATTGTCAAACTTAGAATAATACAAAATCCAGCTATTGTAACTTGAATGATAAACTATACCTATTGTTCCTTCTAGTATAAGAACTATAATCTAATTTATTATAAATTGTGTATTTTTCCGACAATTTACAAAACTCTACCTAATATCTATCGAACTCATACTCCTATTCAAATCCTTTTGTGGAAAATGCCTACACCAAATATAGCAAAATAGAAAGAACCTTATAATGCGGTCGAAAGTCGAATCCAAGATATAATTGAGGTTTTAATCAATCGTCAGGAAGAAATTCCAAATATCTCAGCCGCTGCTTGTGAATTCAAGCTTCCTCCTCAGCGTCTATGTTCTCGCCTGAATGGAAGACTATCTAAAGCAACTAGAACTGCAGCTAATCGCAAGCTTGAAGAGGTACAAGAAATGGCCCTTGCTAATATCTAGATCACTTGGATAATATCGGAACCTTGGCACGATTACAAATGGTTACAAGTTGTGCAAATTGAATTCTTTATTGTGCCCATAGTGGCTTTCCTGGTCCTGCACCTACTGTCTGAGAGCATTGGCCTTGTAGGTTCCTTCAACGCCATCCTGAATACTATATTAGAAAGAAATAGACTATTGATATAGAACGGAAAAATGCTCATGATCCCGCGTGCATTGCCAATTGGTTAAAACGATATCATCAAGTCCGTGACGAATATCAGATTCTGCCATCTGAACAGTCCAACTTTGACAAGACAGGCTTT
The DNA here is from genome assembly GCA_003316355.1 of Tuber calosporum. NCBI lineage: Eukaryota > Fungi > Ascomycota > Pezizomycetes > Pezizales > Tuberaceae > Tuber > Tuber calosporum. The sequence goes on along the minus strand of QFET01019885.1, from coordinate 15,345 downwards.
CATGTTGGAATTGGGCGTTTCCAGTGGATCGTTACAAGAGATCCCAACCATCTGGCTTACCTTGCTAGCTCTCCTAGCTGGGAACTGACAACCGTTTGTGAGACAATCAGTGCTGATGGAAATCTCCTACCACCGATGATAATCGTCCCTGATATTATCCACTAGGAGTACAGGTATAGGGAAACGAATATACCAGACATTTACTCTATTGCTGTATCTGATACAGGATACTCGAATGACCCTTTGACAATAGAATGGGTTGTACATTTCTAAAGGTTTTCCGCTATACGACAAAAAGGTACCAATCGACTCCAGCTTCTGGATGGATATGGGTCACATTGTACAAGAGATTTTATTGAGTACTGTGACAAATATCTGATGATTCCATTCTGCCTACCTCCACATACCAGTCATATATTGCAGCCATTAGACGTGGTAGTATTTCAACCGTATAAGCACTACCATACGGAAGCCATTGAAGCAGCAACCTGAACAGGGTGTTCAGAATTCGATAAAGTAGAGTTCCTAACTGCAATTGACTCAATTCAGCAACAAACCTTTAAGGAGTCCACTATTCAATCAGCCTTTCGCGCTACTGATCTTGTTCCTTACAATCAGCATATTGTACTAGACAAGTTACGTGAAGCCCAAGAGGCACAAACTCCACCATCCACCCAATCTTCTTCCTCTCCTTGTCTGCCTTCGACACCTCTTACTGTTCGCACTCTCAAGGACCAGGGAATTGAACTACAACACTCTGCATTTGATAGGTCGCCTACATTTCAGCAAAAGTTAAGAACCCTTTTGAAGGGTAGTATAGTACAAGCTCTGTCGGGAGAGCAGGCCGTTGAAGATTTGGCAAATACCAAGGCAGCTGAGAAGGGAAGTGCTGCAAGAAAGAAGTCATGCCGTATGGTCCAAAAAGGTGGAGTACTCTATGCCTCTGAGGCATGTACAATGGTCAAACAGAAGGAGGTTGTTGAGCTGCAGAAAGCAGAGGCAGCATTGCGTAGTGCACAATGTGCAATGAAAAAGGGAGCAAGTGCAGAACAAAAGCCACTTCTGGATGAGGCAAAAGTTTGTTTAAAGAAGATTGTTAATTTGAGGAGGCGGCGCATGAGAGTAATAAAGGCTTTAGGTATTGCGACAAGAAGAGCTGTGAGGAAAAGACGCAGTACCAAGTAGTCTAGAATTATTTTATTATTGAATCAAAAAGTTTTTTTTTAAGATTGATTGTTGAGGTGTAAATTATTGTTGAGCTGTTGGGCACTCCTCTGGAATACCCAAGATTGCGAGCATGCGAGCACACAGGGGTTGTGGCTGGTGAGCCACAACCTTGGCACGAGTACCCTATCTAATACTAAATGCAGGGAATTGTAAAACTTGTACTATGGCAACCTGGAAGTTTTCTAGGGTTTGCGAAAATGTATCCATGTTCAATAATAACACTACAGTTACTTTAAATACTAAATGATAATTCACAATACATTAGCATTTGGAATGGAAAAAAAATTATAAATTATTCAACTTCTATATTAAATTAGTTTATAATATTCTAAATTGCTATTGAGTATCAGCAAAAAGCTAGTTGGGCATTGACTAATGACATTCTCCTCCAAACTGACAATATATAAAGGGCAGACAAGACCTCCCAAGGAGACTAAGGCCATCTTAATGCTCAACTCCACACCTGTATAGCTCAATCATACGTCTTTAGTCTTGGCACTCACCCTGTATGGCAAGACTGGTGCCTTGTGTGGTTGTTCGCTCAAGTATAGAAATCAAGTTATTCAAACACAACTTGTAATATGATATAGGATATTTCCGTTTATCTAACCATACGGTATTCCCGGAATATAAAGGAAGGTCTCATAGGCTATATTACTCAGGTGGTACGAAGTGATTCAGTCAAGAACCCACACAGTTACAGCCTATTGAATATAGTCAATGAATAGTAGTGCCCTAACAGTATTGAAGCAAATATGAAGTAGGCTTCTGTATAACCTTTACGTGTCCACTGATTCCCTACCATAAAGCCAACTTGGTTAAAAAGACTTATTAGGACAATTCGAAAAGGGGAAGGAGTGAAGAGGAGAAGCCATAGTAATGATTGTACACACAAGTAATCCTGAAAGCATTATGCGGAGCTGGATAAGATAGAAGAAAGGAGATTTAGTCAATATTGTTGCTGGCCCCTTGGTGTTCAAAGAAACTACAGGCAAATTCTGAAGTACGTAGCTTAGTTTAAAGTTTAAAACTTGCAGAGAAGCTCTGATATCTCCTACTGAACAGGGTAGAATAGTATTAGTGAAAGAGGAGTTTTGACTGCACAATGAGCTGGCTGGGGAAGTAAATTTTCTAGGTTAAAAGATGTCTGCACAGGAGTTGGAAGAATTGAAAATAGGATGGAGACATAGGTAGTATGAGAGTTTGAGATAGTCGGCGAACATATAGAGATGGGGTCAAAATAATATAGTACCCAGGGTGCTTAACCCAACATCAAGCTACTGGGAAGTGAGGTTATCCATATTATAAGTTTTACAAACCAATATTTCCTACTACCAGCCTTCCTAGACAATCTTAGTCTATGAACAAAGATTATCAGCCTAGTTCGCTTGGATTGTCTTGGGATTCAACTACCCATTACAGTGTATTGATATTTATCCTTGTTAACCAGGCTGAACACATGACCTTTGATCATTTCCCACTCCTAACTCAGGAATGACATTGGCTAATAGTGGACCTCATGACACTCAACTAGTTCCTTCTTGCACCTTAGCCTATTAACTACCTCTACACGTTCAAGCAAGCACGACAAGGCTGCCTCCTTTAGGTTGATTTACTTCAACACCCTCTTGAACCTTGCTGGTTAACTGATTCTTGTATTGTTCCTATTAAATCAGTTGTCGAAGATATCTACGAATATTCTTACAGTCTCCCATTCATGGCAAATTGTGCCTTTATTAGGACACTAGAGTACAAAACACTTGTTGTTCCTTTGGCTCTCTAGTGTCCCCTTTCACACTGTCGGTATGAGGACTTGAAAAATATCCAAACTCCTATGGTAAAATATTAGGTGCTGGTAATTGGAAGTAGAAAAGGTCAAGTGGATGTTCAAGATAGAGCAAGTTTCGATGGTAGCAAGTTTTTAAGAGTAGTCGATTCTAAGGGCAAGCAAATCGGACTAGGCTGATAATCTTTTCTTTGTAAATAGAAATTTTCTACTGAGGTTTGTATGTAGAGTGATAAATATTTTTGAGTAAATCTTATTATATTGATAAAAGGTCTGCTCCGTTGCTAAATGCAGGCTAAAGCTGGAGATTTGAATTTTTTATTTTATTTAAATCAGTTTTTATTCATGTTCAAGGTACAGAATCTAAATATGCTGTGCAAGCTATGGCAGTAAACAAACCTGCTGTCCTGCCCCGACCCCGGAGAGCTGTGCGAAAAGCCGTAAGGGAAGCCGGACCCAACCGGTGTGAAATGCTATCCAAAAGCCACCACGCAGTAATCACAACCGAATGCCAACAAAGCCAACGTAAAGAAACCCCAGGTCCCAACAGTGAACTAACCAAATGCAACGAAAGAAAATACAAGACAAGAAAGCCCCAAGTACTAAGACCAAAGTCAAACCATAGCACTAGGTACCAGACACATATAGTTTCAGCTCCCATTATATACCTCCAAGGACACAAAGTAGGAAGACATTCCTGGTAGGCATATTACCCAGCACTGAGGGTGGAAAGGTGCCCCCACAGGAGAGGAAACTGAACGTAAGGAGGCCAGATTGTCGCAGGGCCGCGGGCTTAGTCTAGAGGAAAGAGTGTCAGCATTAGGGTGGTAGTAAGGAACCAGTTTACGGGAGGCAGTAAGGTATCATGTAGGTAAGTCAGTAAGGCGCTAGCCGATCAACCGTCTGGAGGTGAGGATGGAGGTGGGGGAGAGCCAAAGACCAAACGAATAGTATGCGTCGCCCTCTATGCAGTTTTCATTAAAGTCAGTTTAGGAGAATTGACTATCAGACTGCTAAAGCAACTGTAGGCCTGTAGAAGGTTTCCCCCTACTGCAACCCAGTCTGGCAGCAGTATACAGAGGTCAGAGGGATTTCCCCACTGTGCAAATCTTAAGCACTGCAGAGCAGAAAGTAAAGTAAGGCAAAACACATACAGGCAAAAGAGTAGAACCATCAAAAAAGATAGCAGAAGAGGAGAGATGATACTCAAAGGGGTTGACCCTAATGACCACGGAGAGGGCGCAAAAAGTAAGACGAATCCCGACCCGATGGCTTGGCCAAAGGGTGAGGTTAAGGCGAAAGAGAAGTGGTGATGTTTTCTCTTAGAGTTGAGATTTCAATTAGAAGGTGTGTAGAGGAGACAGAGGATAAGTAGAGGAGACGGAGGATCAAGAGGTGAGGAAGGTGGGGTAGATATTGTTGAACCTCTTCCATATGCTATAAGGGATCACATCACGGCCATTAGCGAAACCGTTGGAGGACTAGATCAGCATGAGCCAAAATAAGGACCTGTTAAGGGTAGTCGATTCTAAGTGCAAGTGAATTGGACTAGGCTTAAATCTTTCTTCGTAAATGGAGATTGTCTAGGAAGGCTTGTAGGTAAGGATTTTTGACTAAAAACTCCTGATATTGATAAGATCTCTTCTGCGTCACTTGATGATGTCCAAAGCTAGGGAGGCACTAGGATATTTATATCCCGCGTCTGAGTGTTTGCAGACTACAACTGGTTTTAAAAATAAACAGGTATTGTATCCCCAACCTGCGTCTCTTAATCCGAGAGCGAACCCGCTTTGACCCTGAAACTTTCTCCTCCCCCACACAGTTGACGGTATGATCAGAGCTCCGGATTTCTCTGAGGGTGGGGACCTACTTAGTCTGAGTTGTCATCCTTCTTTCGGCTGTTAGGATATGGCCGCCAAGTTTGGAACGTACCAATAACTTCTTAGAACTAGAGGGCGCCAGCTTGGTTGTTGGCCGAGTCTGCTTCGTGCTATCTTATCCGGCTCTGCAGCAGGCTTTCGGGATGACTAGTGTTCACGATCGGGCCATTACCTTCTCCTCTTTTCTGCCTTTCATAATAAACTGGTTCTGATAGGTTCTTTGACCTTATAGGCATCATGTGGGTGTCAGCGTACTCTCGGTTTGTGTTCGAGTAGCCTACTTCAATTGTGCATTCATACCCCTCTAGGACTAAGGGGCTCTCCTAACTGCAACGGGGTGTAACTCTGCGAGTTCTTAACGGAATCACTACGTTCCACTTCCTAGACGTAGCCAGGAAGGCCCTCTGATATACCCTGAGGACAGCATCTAGTTGGATATACAGCAACGACGTATATATCGTTACAAGATCTGACCCAATTACTCATTTTTCTTAGTAAACGTGCAGTTACACAAGGTCCCATTGTCGACTCCGCGGGCGAACGCAATGGCCGCAGGGGTGTAATTGCCTGTCGAGTTTCGGATTCATGCAGTTCCTCTTGAAAGGTCCTGTAATCCTCTTGGAAGTCGTTTGTGCCTAACACGAGCTTCCTGTTCTGGGCGGTTTCTCCCGTATCGCTTTACAAAAGTTAACCTCTCTCTAGGTAACACATCAAAATAGCAATAAAACTAAAATAAAAACTAAAAATAAAACCGAATTTTATACAATTCGAAATTTTACCAGTCCCCTCTTGAACTCGACTTGGTAGGGTAAAAAACCTAATGCATTTACTTGGCCACGTTAGGAAAACCTTTTCCTAGTCATTCAATATCTGCCTGTTTTGGCATATCCAGATTCTCCCTATGAAATACCACCACTAATTCCTGTACATGTTCTAAGTGTTCTGGTGGTTCCCAAGTATTTTCATATTCAGAACAACCAGTCCACTTGACAAAATCACGTAACTCACGCATTTGTTGGTTACGACTTCCAACTCGCCGGGTATAAGAGATTATTTCACTCTTCACGTTTCCTTCGATTTCCCATTCAAAATCTGAATTGATTTCCTCTGGCTCGCAGGGAGGTTGTTCCCTCGTTATTCGATTGGATGTCTAACAGGGTTCTAACAATGATACATGAAATATCGGATGGATCTTCCATCTTGGTGATATTTCTAGTTTGTAGCCACGCTCGCCCATTTTTTCCAATACCTTAAACGGCCCTACAGCTTTGGGCTAAGCTTCTTAGGGGGTACCTTGCTGTGTATGTTTTTTGCCTTTAACAGGACCAGGTCCCCGACCTTGAGGTCTGGTTGCTGCTTAGCCTTTCGGTTGTAATATTTGCTCATATTTTCCCGTGTTTGTTACAAGGCTTTTCTGGCCTGTTAGTGTATTGTTTGCATCCAGTGTGCATATAGCGGGGCACCAGGATTTTGGGCTTCGCGGTCCTTCATCCATTCTGTTTGTGGATGGAATCCATAGTTGGCGTAGAATGTTGACATGCCATGAGCATTCGTTACTGAATTGTTGTAGGCATGCTTGGCTAGTGGTAACAACTGGTACCAGTCCGTTGATCATAATTTACAAAGTTTTAGAGGTATCGTTCCAGCACTTGATTGGTCCTCTCCGTTTGTCCATCAGTTTGCAGGTGGTACACAGTTGACTTCTTTCATTTTATCCTTCAGGTTACGCATTGGGATTCCTGAAATTCTCCTGAGAACTTTGCCTCCATGTCGGAGATAATTTCCGCTGGAAGTCCATGTAGCTTCCAGACTTTCCTCATGAATACGTTTGCAACTTCTTTAGCAGTTGCATTGCTCTCCAGACCTATAAAGTGAGCCATCTTTGCAATTCGATCTACTACTACCATAATTTGACTTCTGACTTGTGATTCGGGTAGTTGTGTGATGAAGTCAGTCGTTATGGATGACCAGGCTGTGAACGGAACTTCTAGAGGCTGCAGTAGACCGAACCATGCACATTGTAGGGATTTATTATGTTGACATTCATCGCATGACTGTACGTAGTCAGTTATCTACGCTGTCAGCCTTCTCCAGTAAAAGTCTCTTGTAACAATTTCCACAGTCTTTTCCTGTCTAAAGTGTCCGGCTACCTTAGAGTCGTGGCAACCTTTGGCTATAGTTGTCTGTAGCTACTTGTTTTCTGGAATATATAAGCGATTCTTATAGTATATCAGTCCTTCAATTACCGCACAGTCACTAGGTAATTGTTTGCCCTCATTGTTTAATGATTCCAATTCCTGCTTGCAATCCTAGCAGTCTTGATCGTTCTGGCCTGCCTCTTGGATGGTTTGTAATAATGTCTGGTCATATTTCCTAATATCGCACTTGGACATTATAGCATTAGACATTAGGAGAGTCCCTTTGTCTTATCTTGCTTGATGGTCTGTTTCATCAAGAAACTCATTTTCAGCCTGGTCTGCTTGTAAGTATGCAACGACTACCAGGGTCTTTGTAGCCGCTAATCATCTGGGTGATACATCCGTACATTCAAATACGCCTTTGCCCCTTGCAGTTTCTGCTAGTCCGCCAACTTCTATCGCCGCAGCCATGTGTATGTTATCAATGATCATTTGTACCATTCAGTCCCTTTTGCGAACTTGCCAATCATGATTTCCATGGTTCATTATGATAACCTTGACTTTTCTGGTATAATCAGCATCGATTACCTCTCCGCCAAGGCTGATCCCATATTTGGCGGCCATTCCACTGCGAACTGCCAACCGTGAATATGTTCCCTTTGGCAATCTGACGGAAATTCCAGTTTCCACCAACCTTTGTCTTTTGGCCGGAATTATAAAGTCCTCTAGTACATACAGGTCGTGTGCGGCCGCAAGCCGTGACCCTTTTCTAGGCATTCGTGCTATTGGAGTTAGCAATTTTATTCACAAGGAACTAGTAGAATTTGTGCCAATTATTCTTTTCTCCATTTCTGGTTGATTTAACTGCACAAGTGTAATTTGGAAGTGAGAAGGCTTGAGTATTGACTGTTCGCTATGCACAGCTCCCTCCTACGGATGGTACTCCAGCCGTCGGCTTAGGACATCAGGTTTTCCGCCTCGTTTTCCCGGACGATAAACAATCTTGAAGTTTTAGTTCGCAAGTTGCTGAGCCCATCATATTTGCTACCGATTTCTTACCTTAGTTGTAAGGAATTTATGTAGATTCTGGTGATCAGTGTAGACTGTCCCTGGTTTTTCTGTTCCAACCAGGTACTGTTTCTACTCAATAAATGCTACCAGAATCGCCAATAGTTCCTTATCATGGATCACATAATTTCGCTCCGCTGGGCATAGCTTCCGTGAGTGCAAAGCCATCGGATGTAGTTTTTTCTCTTTAAACTGTGAGAGGACGTATCCTAGAGCAAAATCGCTGCCATAGGTTTCCATAATTGTTTTTCTGTCAGGGTACAAATGACAGAGTATAGGGGCAGAGATGAATCTTTTCTTAAGTTCTTCAAATGCCCCATCTTGTTCCGGCCCCCAGCTGAATTTTCTAGGGTTACCCTTTAATGTTTCGGTTATTGTTTTGCAGATTTGGGAGAAATCCTTAATGCAACGTGGTTAAAAATTGGCAAAGCCAATAAATATTACCACCTGCTAGACCGACCTTGGTGCCTTCCAATTTCTTATGCTCACGATCTTTCTTTCACTCATGGTGACTCCATCAATTGCCATAATATAACCCAAAAACTCCACTGTTTTGACGTGAAAAACTGACTTGCTCGTCGATACCGCTAGATCATATTCTTCCAAACGAGAGATTACCTTTTTGACCAAGTCGACGTGGTCTTTCTCTGTGTTGGAGTAAATTAGGATATCGTCTAGGTATACCACTACTTCATGATCGAAAAGTTTACGAAGAACTTTTTCATCATGGGCTGGAATGTGGCCGGCACGTTCACCAGCCGGTATGGGATTACTTTATATTCAAGGTGGCCATAACGGGTCCAGAATGCTGTTTTGTACACATCTCCTTCCTTTATTCTTCGGAGGTGATAGCCATCCTTTAAGATGAGCTTAGTGAATATTTGGGCACCAGCCACCCGGTCGCGGAACTCGCTCATTAGGGTTAGCGGATATTTGATGGCCACAGTTAGCTCATTCAACAGTCGGTTGTCCACACATAGCCTCCTTGAACCGTCAGGTTCTGGGACAAATAAAGTTGGAGCCCCAGCACTAGATTTACTCTCCATGATTTTCCCTTGATCCTGCATGTGCTGCAGGTATTGTGTAAGCAAATCCAGCTGGTGGGGTGACATAGGATATATCAGGCCCCATGGTGGTACTGCGCTGGGCATCAAGTCAATGGCGTGGTCAAAGTTCTTCCTCCCGCTAGTTTCTCTGCTGTTTCCGCTGTAAAGACCCTCTTGAATTCATGGTATTTCAGAGGTATTTGCAGGATCTTCGTTGACTGTGGAGTTGATGCTATTTTGATTCTTCCAATATATCGTGCTTCTGGGTCATAAGCCACGGTCTCGCACCATTTAAATGTCATGTCTATGCCTTCATCATTAACATGACTCTGTCATTTTTCATTTTTAAATGCCTATGTTTGCACATCCTTAATGTGCCTTGTGGGATGTTCTGTATGCCATCATCCAAAGGGGATGATGAGGTCATATTTACCAGCATTGGCAATTTCGCAAGAGATGAGAGATAGGTGTGCATTGCTCCCGATTTGTAAGATAATAGGATGTGTGTAGTGTTTTCCCTCATTTGCTGCAGTGGTTCCTTCAGAGGTGTAAATATTCAAGCTATTTGTGCCTGTGTGGTATAATAAGCAATGTTTATTAACCAGTTCTTGGTTAACAGGGAATATATTAGACCCTGAGTCTAATAGAACACGAATTGGGACCCGTTCTCCATTTGCTTCTATGGTTACCCTGGCTTCAGGGCATGAATAATAAGGCGGGGCAGGTGATTCTGTTTTGTTTCTTTCATTCGAGCCGCTAGTGGCCTGTGCAGGTCTTTTGTATGACATTCTCGTTGTTGTGTTAACCTAGTGTGTTTGTTAACATGCCCGCACGGTTTCCGGTATTTAAGCCTCCTCAGAAAAACTAAAATTTCTCTCTTTGGTGTACTGGGCAGCCCACTACAAGCGGTCTTTACCCCTTGCCGAAGGGTTCCCATACACCTGCCTTATGCCCTGCCTATCTGAAGCTGAACTCGTATCATTAGGTTGTATTCAGGGGATTCTTTGCGCATCGCCTCGCTTACCCCATGAGCCTATCCTGCCTATCCTGTCCACAAAGCTGGAGTCCAGGTTCGCGTCAGATTTAACCCGCTCCATTTAGCGTATGGACTAGGTAGCAATTGTTCTTCCTTCTCTTCCACTTGATTTTTCTTGATGTCAGGAATCCTGGTCCGTTTCTCCAACCATTCAGTTGTTCAGCCAACCCCTTATATATTTCGTTCCTGGAAGGCTTCTCACGATCCAGGCTAGACTGATTTCCCCATTTCATTCTAAAGAAGTCCCTAGTCAGTGCTGGTCTGTCCATTCTACCTTGGATCTCTGGTAAGGATTTAGGGCTTTATAAGGACGCGGGTTTAGTTGACCGTCTTCCGTACTGAGGTCCGGTGTACATCAAATGTGGCGCTCCGCTTTCTTCTTTTGGAGTTTCAGGTTCCCAGGGTTAGTCCCGCACTACCACGAGCCGCCATCCAAGTCAATCGCTTCTTGCTCGCCTATCATTCTTAGGTCTGTGATACTCCCGTAGTTTTGGATTGCTTTTTGTGATTCTGACTTGGATTATAGATTCCCATGGGGAAACGCGGAATACCTGCTAGTAGGACCTTGCAGAGGTCGAGCCCCCTTTGTTAATTTCGGTTTTCGGTAAAGGGTCCATAACCGAGTACCAGGTCGCCGTCGCTGCCGGTGCCTGCAAACCTTTACTAGGTTTTATCGATGTCATCTAGTTCCCAAATCCTTGGCTGGTTGACTTGATTCACCCTAATTGTGGGTACTGGTTGCCCCTTTGTTATCAGGGATCGTCGATATTGGGGTTTAAATTTCCGCGTCTCTGTCCTATAACCGATATTTGGGCCTTGTTCCTGCAGAACTTCCAAGTATGGTTGGCCAACGAGCAACGGGTGCATTGATTGGCTTTCTTTCGCTCTTCCATTTTGTCCTTAGGGATTCCTTTATGAGCTTCAACCCAATTTGTGTGCTCAACCTTTCCTTCAGCAGGGGATTTTTTTCCCTTTTTCCACTTGTTTGTTCAACTTGGGGGTGGCTTTTTCAGCTGCCATATAGGTTTTTCGTTTTTAATTTCCAGCAGTGGTCTGGCTAGATTTATATTACACCTCCCGTTTTCTTTTCTATGAGCTACTTTTTCCCTGGTCGCTTTTTTCTGAATAGCCCTTGTTGTTCCTAAACCGATTCTTCAGCTTTGGTAACCCTACAGACTGCCTTGATCCACCTGCTATCCAAGTCATAATCCTCTTGAGATAGTGTTCGCATAGCTACAAAAGGAAGTTGCTACTGTATTATAGTTCTCCAAGCAATACCGGATACTTCTGCCTCGATGTTGGGTTTTACATGGTAATGAGATACTTCTCTCTGTCCCCGGTAAACCTGACCTTCTCCATCTCGGCTAAGGCTTTTTGTGCCTTATGTGGTACTGAGAATCGTTCTATAACTTCGGCCTGGAAAGTGATTCTGAAGTCATAACCTTCCTGTTTTGGGAATCTAAGGTCCCCTGTATCTTTCTTCAGATATGTTATCAAGAAAGGTGCCACCTCGGTTCCTTCCATTCTTCCTAACGCATACTTGATGCGTTCTTCATCGTTTTCCTAGTGCCATGGGTTTCTCCCAAAGTAGTACACTCAATTTAGTTACCATACTCGCACATCCTGAGTAGGCTTATTCTCGAACTTGAAAGGTGGATCCGCTTGACGGCTGTTTGTCCTTGACAATGATTGCCCTAGTCGGTCAACCCATGCGTCTGCTTCGGATTCGAACTTACGACCAGGAAACAGTCTTCGTAGTGGTTAACCATCTCGTCCCGAGGGGCCAACTCCATCTTCAGAACCCGGGTCATCGTCTCCCGGGTTGGGTGCATTCGCCGGAGTGGGAGTGGGTGGTTTCTTTCTGCCATTTCCGTTTCCATCTCCACCATCTACCTTTTCCCTTGTGTCTACAGGGAATGAACCGGAACTCTTCTCCGCCATTGGCTGTGGTTCGTTTTGCCAAGCCCGGATTTTCCACTACCTGTGGGCCACTGTTTCCCACACACTTAGTCAGTTTTTCGCAACTTGTAGTTGCATCAAAGTTTCCTTCATCTGAGTCACATTCTATTTACTTGCTCAGATGCGGCATTCTGTTTGACCACATAGCGTCCCTTTCTGACTGTTCTTATTTGAGCCGCTAGTACAGTTCTCGTAACTCCTCTGGTCTGCTGATGTTGTTTTTGTGCTGCCACTGGTCTTTGTATAAGTTATACTTGTTACCTAAGCAAAGCTTGTTCTAGCTGGCGGTCTCGATTGAGTGACTCTTGTCCTGTTACCCCACTGTTAGAATAAAGTGGAGTACTTACCACTTCATGGTGTGCAGGCAGTTCTTCCTGTGCTCGCAAATTTGGCTCCAACCATTTGGTGGTTGCATCTTGAAGTGCAGCGGTTTCCATTGCTAACATTGCAAGTCCTGAACTGACCTGCCTCAACTCTTCGCCAATGATTGGTTCCCCTCAGGTTATCCGTGGAGCATGGTGATAGAGTTGGTTCGCCTAACCCTTAGCTTGACCAGAGAGTTCATGGTACCCCTGATGTTGCACATCAACTGATTCTGGGAGGGTACGGTCGTAGTAGCTCATTGCCTGGCCTAGGCGTTCTGCTAATCTTTCCATAGCTGGATTTTCTGATGTCGGGGGGATGGAGAGTGCTTGATCGAGTTCCTAGGGCCGACTTGCTGACTTCACTGGGCGGTAAAAGGGGGTGGAGTGCCAAAGGTGACCTGGAGCAACCAGGTACATGATTGCGTCCTACCAGTGAAAAGCTCTTCGATGTCGGAATTGGCTTTTTCTGTGTTGATAGTCAATTGTCATGCCATTTCGGTTAATTGGGACTCTGGATATTTTCCTAGTCTCCAAAGGGATTGGATAATGGAGGGGGAGGTATGGCTGAAAGAACTGAAGGTTCCTTCTTCCTCTATATTGTAGTTTTGGAATGGTTTCCACAGGAAAGTGGGACCGTAGAGGTGTTCGTAGATATGTTGGAAATCTGATTCAGTAGGGATGAGTAAGGGATCGGTGAACCAGGAGGGTTCCTGAGGTATATTAAATTGAATCTCCGGGAGCGAGTTTTGGAGTATTCTTCAAAAGAGGAGATGTATTTTGAGGGACGTGGTTCAAGCAGAAGCTCGTCAAGGAGAGTGGAATCAGCTATGAGCTTGTGTGATTCCTGAGGTATGACTTGGAGGTGTCCAGTAGTCATATAAAGAGCCTTGGTAACAAGGAGAAATATCAATATACTATTAAGGGTAGTCGATTCTAATGGCAAGCGAATCGGACTAGGCTTAAATCTTTCTTGGTAAACGGAAATTGTCTAGGAAGGCACGTTGGTAAAGATTTTTGAGTAAAAACTTATGATATTGATAAGATTTCTTCTACGTTACTTGATGATGGCTAAAGCTCAGGAGGCACTACAATATTTATATCCCGTGTCTAGAAGGTGTGTTCGCGGACTACAACTGCTTTGACATATATCCAGGTAATTTCTCCCCACCCTTCGTATCTTAATCCGTGAGCAAACCCACATTGACCCTAAATCTTTCTCTTTCCCCACACAGCTGATGGTATGGCCAGAGCTCCTGACTTCTCTGAGGGTGTGGACCCACTTAGTCTGAGTGGTTATCGTTCTTTCGGCTGTTAAGAGATGGTCACCCACTTTGGAACTTACCAATAACTTCTTAGACCTCCAAGGGGCCACCTTGGTTGTTGGCCGAGTCAACTTAGTGCTATCTTATCCGGTTCTGCAGCTGGCTTTCAGGATGACTAGGGTTCACGATTGGGCCAATACCTTTTCTTCTTCACTGCCTCTCCTTATAAACTTGTTTCGATAGGTTCATTGACCTTATAGGCATTATGGGGGCGTCAGCGTACTCTCACTATGTGTCGGAGTAGCCTACATCAATTGTGCATTCATACCCATCTCGGACTACCGGGGCTCTCTTCATTCACCCAGGTATAACTCTGCGAGTTATTAACGCAATCGCTTCGTTCCACTTCCCAGACATACCCAAAGAGGCCCTCTCATATACCCTGCGGACTGCATCCAGACTGAGCGACAGCGACGACGTATACAGGGTTACAACATATGTTCCAATTACTCGTTTTATTTAGTAAACGACCAACTGCACCAGGTGCAAGTGGCGACTCCCAGGGCGAACGCCGGGGCCGTAGGGGGGTAATTGCCTGTAGAGGTTCAGGTTCATGCAGTTCTTCCTGAAAACTCATGTAATCCAGTTGGGAGTCGTTTGTGCCTAAGACATATAACGATGAAGAATACAATTCTGCAGGCTCATATACAGGCTACTTCAACACTAATGATGATTCTATGCTCTGGCCTTGGCAGAGCTGCGGTGAGGCCTATGGCCTTAGCAGAAGATGAGTTATTTTCACATTTGGGGAATGTAACATGGGTACATTTTCCGGTACCTCTATTACCACTCTTGTTAGCCTTTCCTTTGTCATATTACATTCATTTGATTTAATTTATTTTGTATTTGATTTCCCTACCAGAATCTCTAGATTCCGGCACCCTGATTACTTTATGCTTTGAAGAATCAGCAGGATTGTGCTACTGGAGTTATAAGAGTAGGAACAGGTCATGAATACCGGCGGTAGGATAGAGACAGTATTGTGAGAAGGCCACAGGCTCTCCAGGACTCTGGCTGGGCCACGGGCTTCTGGTATCTGTACACTAACTGGTAATGATTGCGGCTGCGGGTTTCCAGAGCCTCAGCTCTTGCAGGAAAGATATCAAGTATTTAAGAGTAGTCAGCTGGCTAGCAGGAAACTTGAGACTTCAGACAGATGCCAAGACAGTAAATACATTGGTTGAACGGCGCTTCTATTGTTCCACTTCACTGTATAAACCATTTTATTGTACTCCCCTTGTCTTCGCATCGCAGCTGGTCTCCCTCAAACACTAAAGCAATAGCCGGCTACCTATTAGGCTGTCACGATTGCCTAGAAGAGCGCTAGGCAGGAAGGACAGAAAAGCAGAGTAAGCCTTATGAGGCTTACGAGGATTTTGCACACATGACTAGTCAGAGTCATGGGGGTTTTGCGCATGACGCACACTTGTGAGTCATGAGGGTATTATGAGTTGATTTTGCACACATGACTACTTTAGAGTCATGTGGGTTTTGCGCATGACGCACACATGTGAGTCA
>QFET01019865.1:0-17093 GCA_003316355.1 Tuber calosporum | reverse complement strand
TAATAACTCAAAACCTGGTTTAAGGCGTCTGGTCAATTTTCGCATAACAACACCCATATCTTTTATTTTTTATTTTTTCTCATTTAGAGGTGCTCAAATACGTTACCTTCTGTAACCTTCAACTAATACTAATTTAGTCCAGTATAGTAATGCAAGGTTCGGCTGTTGTATTTCCTGAAAATCTTTACTATTCAACTTTGAATACCCCAACTGCTACCCTTCCCCACTTTGTAACCTACAAAACTTTAACGCTGTACCTCCGCATGGCCAAATATGGCTCTGTAAGAGAGTAAGTGAGAAAGTGGGATTATGGGCTTGAAGGGGTTTGGAAGTAAGTCTTATTGTATTTATTTGTTAAGGTAGAGAAGACTAAAGCAGCAAGAGTTGTGGCAAGAAGAACCCTTTAACAACAGTATACCTGAACTTGCCTGCAGCCAAATGAAAACCTATTCCCAAACCAATATTAGCTATTCAGGTAGACACTACACACAAAAGAGAGGCTTAATGTTTTCTACAGAAACTAGTTAATCTCTGGAATAGGCAATTAAATAAGCAAAATTGGACTTTGAACAAGAACCATGATGATAAGAAGGGGGCAAATTGTCCAAGAGCCTGTTTGATAACAACAGAAGGAGTGTCGACTATTCTGTTGGAAAACAGATTTATTTGTAGGAATGATTGTTGCCTATTTCAGACTGCTAAACAATAGTGGACATTAGTTGCTATCAAGAAGGCCTTTGGTTGCTATAGAGAAAGCTTTGCATTGCAATTAGGCAAACACTGAACTCTCACTCAAGGAAGAACCTCCCAGGATTTACTCCTCTGCAATACAATTCTGGCACTCATCTAGAGTGTTCCCCTCATGGGGTTGGCTCAGGATCTGATCTCCAGAACTCACCTCACCTCTAGCTCTTAACTTTGCGATTTATCTATAGTGCTTCAAGTTAGGCCTTGGATTCCCCTCTGGTGCTAACCTCTGGGGCTTTCCTCTGGGTCTCACCTGCAACGCTCACCTCAAGATTTCTCCCCAGTGGATCAAGTTAGTTCTAGGATTCTGCCCTGGTGCTTGCCTCAGGGTCCCTCTTGTAGGTCTCACCTTCAGCACTCACCTTTGAGATTACTCTCCTGCACTTCAAGTTACATCCAGGGTTCTCCTCTGGTTCTTACCACTATGTCTCTCTTCTGGCTCTCAACTCTGGCACTTACCTCCGAAATTTCTCTCTACTACTTCAAGTTACCTCTAGTATTCTCTAACATGGGTACATATTCTGGAACCTCTATTACCACTCTCATTAGCCTCTCATTTGTCAGAGTACATTCATTTTAGTTGATTGATTTTGTATTTGATTTCCTTACCAAAATCTCTAGATTCCGGCACTCTTCTTATTGTATACTTAGAAGAATTGGCAGTATTGTGCCCTATGGGTTCCAATGGAAGGAACTGGTCATGCATATGGGCAGTTGGATAGAGGCAGTATTGTAGGAAGTCCCCTGGGGTTTTCAGGCTCCGGCAGGGCCACAGGGTCCAGGTAGCTGTATACTTACAGGTAATGATAGTGGTTAAGGGTTTCCAGAGCCTCAGGACTTCCAGGAAAGATTTCATGTATTAACGAGTTGTCTCCTGACTTGCAGGAGACATCAGACTTCAGACAGATGCCTAGACAGTGAATACACTTGGTTGAATGGCGATTCTATTGTTCCCCTTCACCCATTAAACCATTCTATTGTACTCTCTGTATCTTCGCCTCTTAGTAGGTCTCCCTTAGGCACTAAAGTGATAGCAGTCTACCACTTAGGTTATATTATACAACTATTCATATACGCTAGCACCTGTTACAGACTCCCCTCAACTACTCACCTCTTGGTCTCCCCTTTAGGTTTAATCCCCTGCACTCACCTCTGAGGTTTCTCTCCCGTGCTTCAAGTTACCTTTATGATTCCCCTCCAGTGCATACCTCAGAGTCTATCTTCTGGGTCTCACCTCTGGCACTGATATCTGGGATTCCCCTCTAAAGCTGACCTCTGGAACTCTCCTCATCTTTCGCCCTTACTTTTTAGATTTTTCTCTAGGGCTTCAAGTTACCTCTAGGATTTCCCTGTTATGCCTATATCGGTGTCTCTCCTTTAGGTCTTACCTGCTGTGCTTATCTCAGGGATTTCTCTCTATCACTCTCTGTTACCACTAAGATGACCATTCAGCATTTACCTCTGGGTCTCATATCTGGTTTTTCTATCTGGTGGTTTAAGGTATACTCAGGATTTCCCTCTAACCTTACCTCTGCATCTCTGCTGCACATCTGATCTCAGATGCTCACATTTTGGATTTCTCTCTAGTACTAGATGTTACTTCGGAGAGTCCTCTCTGGTACTGACCTTTGGGTTTTGCCACTGTGTCGTACCCCAGGCTTCTCTCTCTGGAATTCACCTTTGGAGCTAACCCCAGGAACACTCATTACCACATCAGATATTCAGTTAGCAGAAACCCAACTATAATTATATTTCCTATACTCCAATCTAGACTTTGAATACCAGAAATCAACAATTATTACCTTACACCTAATATGCATAAAAGGACAAACATTAATGTCTAATACAATAATTGCCAAATGGGTCATCAAGAAGTTTTACATCAAGTTCTTGGAAAGGGTGAAAGGAACGGCAAATGACAATTCAGCGTAGTTGCACAGGAAACAGGAAATACAAAGTCTGCAAGATGACAGGCGAAATGCTAAAACAATTGACCCTAGTCAATAGAATACTTCTCTATAAAGAATGCCGATATATTCACTGAAATAAAACTATGCAAACTGACATTGCCAAAGGATGTCAGAATTCAAACATTGCTCGACATTTTCGACAAGAAAAGTGTTTTGAAGTAATTACAAAAGACTTTTATTGGAAAGGAATTACAAACTGGATAAATGAGTATATAAGATCATGGGATGCGTGTTAAAAACCTAAGGCACCCAGACAAATATACTTTGGCCTATCACAACTATTATTGGTACAATTTGCAGCTTGAGCATCTACCTCAGTAGATTTTATTACACCACTACACAAATCAGCTGGATACAGCCAAATCATAGTTGTAGTAGTAGACCAGTTAACAAAAATGGCACACTATATATCTGATTTGAAGAAAACACAAGTGCACAAGATCTCTCTCTAGTATTCATCAAAGAAGTTTGGAAACTTCATTGGTTACCAACAGATTTCCTCTGCAATATAGATGCAAAGTTTGCAGGAGAATTTAGGAAATCATTATGCAAGATATTACGTATCAGAAGGAAAATGTCTATGGCCTACCACCTGTAAACTGATGGTTAAACAGAAAGGGCCAACCAAATTCTGAGAGGCTACCTTGGCACATCTGTCATGTATAATCAGGATGGCTATTATATTATACTGCAGTTAACTGAGTATGTATATAACAACTCGGTAACCTGTACACCTGGAACAACCCCCTTCTTTGCAAACTAAGGATACCATCTTTATATAACATAGATGCAGGAGTCTGAAGCTCAAAATCTAAGAGCTATGATACTATTTAAGCTTACTGCATGAAAGCGATATATGAAAATGCAAAAAAATCTCTGAAGAAGACTTGTGAAGTGATAAACAAGTATGAAACTACAACCCTGAAGCTAATATCCAACCTGACTTTAAACCTGGAAATTTAGTTATGCTAATTGCAAAGATTATCCACACTAAGCAACCTTCCCAGATGTTAGGCCTTAAGTAATATGGCCAGTTCAACCACTTAGAGCAACAAGGTGACCTTACCTCCATATAGGAAATATCACAGCGATGGAAAATCTATCCAGGATTCCATCTATCTCTACTTGAGTGATACAGAAAATCAATTCGCCCAGGCTGAAAATAACCACCCTTGGCATTGGAGGAAGTAAAAGTTTACCTTGAATGGAATGTGGAAAAAATCCTGAAGAGGGAAATAATCTCTTATTAGAGAAGATTTGGAGCACATTTAGAATGGATCCAAGATCTTTGATATTATGTTAAGAGGAAGGGATGTTCTGCAGGTGAGAAGATCAGGGAATGACTAGAGCACTTACAACTTACTCGAAAATTGGTACAAGGTTTTCATAAGGAAAATCTCGAGATACTGAAGTTAGACTAATTAGACCCCACAGAGGGCTTTTTTCATCGGTAGTCAAATTCTTGCAGAGGTTTTTTTAACCCTACCAGATAGAGTATTAAAGGGAATAATTGCTCTATAATAAAAGCTCTTAGAGGGGTAGCTGATGTTACATATATGGGAAATGGTGTATATGACGTGATATTATCTAGAACAAGGAGGTAACTATATGGCTAGAACAGATCTGGGGATTACCCTGTGTCTATACTAGAGCTGGTAAACTTTGGTGAAAGATCTAGACTCTAAATAAAGAGTACTAAGACTCTTGAAAATTCGAAAGTATGTGCACCTTAGTACATATATGCAAGTGTAACAGGTGATAGTCTGTGTAAATAGTTATTCAATAGAGCCCAAGCAGGAACCTACTCTTTCTTTGGTATTTGAAGGAGATGTACTGACAGGCGAAGACAGCAAACGTAAAATATAATAGTTTATAGACTGAAGGGGAATATGAGGATTGTCATTTAACCAAGTTTATTTGTTATCCAGGAATCTGTTAGAAGTCTGATGTTTCCTGCTAGTCAGGAGACCACTCTTATATACATGAAATCTTTCTAACTAGATCTGTGGCTATGAAAACCTGCAGCCACCCTCATTACCACTTAGTGTGCAGCTACAGGAATCCTGTAACCCTGTCAGAGTCCTAGAAAGCCAGATGTTTTCTCACAAAACTGCCTCGAGCCTACTATAAGTATACATGATTGGTTCATTCCCATAGAACTCCAGGGGCACAATCCTGCCAATCCTCTAAAGTTCAAAGTAAGTAGACTGCAGGTATGTAGAGAGTCCAGTAGGCAAATCAACTATTAAAGATATCAAATTAAATGAATGTAATTTGATGAAGAAAAGGGTAATAGGAGGGGTAAGAGAGGTACCAGAATATGTACTTATCTTATATTCCCCAAATCTGAACAAAACCTATCCTCACCGAAGACCATAGGCCTCATTGCCACTCAGCTAAGGCCTGAGTATAGAGTCATCATTTATGTTGAAGTAGCAATCTGTTAGGCCCTTAAGATCTCCAGGGACTAGTCTGACAATCTTGAAGCTTATGTCTGAACCTCTATAGCTCAATCATACCAGTACCGCACTGGCATTCGCCCAGTGTGTAAATACAGGAGCCTTGTGCAGTTGCACGATACCTCATAAACGGTAGTTATTAGAGCACCTATTGTAACTCCATATACATCATCGCTGCCCGCCTATCTTCATGCTGTCCGCAGGGGCATTTTCAGAGTGCCTCTGTAGCAATTAATCCCTGATAGGACAAAACTATTCATTTAAGAATTTGTGGAGTTATAGCCTGTTGAAAATAAGCAAGCCTGGGTACTCCCTGAAAGGATGGGAACTAGGAAGCAAGCAAGCTACTCAGGTAACTATCAAGAGTATGCTGATGCCACAGTATAATGCCATCCTGGTAGAAGGACCTATCAGAGCAGGTTGATAGGGAGACGGAGCGCAGACAAGAAGGTATTAGACCAATCGTAGACACACCTCATCCTGCGAGATACTTGTAGTACCTGATAAGATGGCATGAAGCAGATATAGTCAACAACTATGGTGGCCCATTAGTGTTCTGAAAACTTTAGGCCTGTTCCAAACTAAACGATCATTGTTTAAACTACAGAAAATGGTCTGACATGATCTACAGAGAACGGTCACACACCCTTGGAGAAAGAGGAGCACTAACTACACCATAAGCTATTTGTGGAAGGAAATTGTCCAGGGCAAAGGGCATTCGTATTTGGATTGAGATAAAAGAGAATTGGGAGATAAAATTAGTTAGTATGAGAGATAGATGTAGTCCGCGAACAATTCGAGCCGGGATTTAAATATTCAAGAGTCTCACGAGCTTTAGCAATCATCAAGCAAAGGAGACCAAATTTTATCAATATCATAAGTGTTACTCAAAGTCTTTACTTCTTTACCTACAAGTCTTCCTTGACAATCTCCTTCTTCAAAGAAAGATTATAAGCCTAGTTCCATTCACTTGTCCTTAGAATCCACTACCCCTAACACCACCATCTTAGCCTGCAGAATCATATTCCTCATCACTATAAGGTTGCCAGAAATCGTTCAGTTCAATAGTTCTAGGACAAGGAATTGTAGAGACTTCCATGGGCTCCAAATAGGTTCTGACATAGTGGGAGGTAATCTAAAGTCTCAGTTCAGTCATTTGGTATTCTTGGCAGTATTCTGCTATAACATCTATTTTGTATTTTCTGGGTTCTCAATAGGTTCCCAATAGTCATTTGTCCTTTCATACCCTTTCCAGTGTACCAAGAATTCCACTTAGTTCTGTAGGCGATAAACCAGTATCCCCTCTGCTTTCCTTTTTGCTGCATTGTTGATCTGTACGGGGCTGGCCTATCCCTCTTCACGGATGAATATCTGTTAGGATCATCCTCAAGGTGTTCCTTGAGGCATTAGATGTCAATGTATGGCTTCTGGCACTCTATTCTCTTGGGCAATTCTAGCTTGTAGATATCACTACTGGAGTTATGCTCTGGGACCCTAATCAGTCCAAACTAGCAAGGATATAGCTTCCTGTGTTATCCAGGGACAGAGGTGTAATGTAATCCTCTGACAAGAACTCTGATGGCAATATTGAAGGGCCTTCAATTGAGACTCCTTCTTCTGTTCTGCTTGCACAGTCTGCCAGAATGTAGCATGCTTTCTAGCCACATCTGCTTCTATCCTTGTAGATTCTGCGGATTTCACGATCTCCTGCACTGCTGGTACTTTGTGCTGGATCGGTAGATAGGATTGAAGAGCTTTCAAGGACCTCCATAGAGTCCTCGGTATAGGAATATTCCTAACGAACTTGTTGGGTGTCATTCATGGCTGCTGCTATCTCCAGGAGGCCTTGGACCAGTTGTTCTGTCTTTTGTTCATTAAGATCCTCATCATCAGTTTAAGGGTGTCAATCTGGCACCGTACCTAGCTATCAGGTTGGTGTTGGTATTGAGTGCCCATCCAGACTCGGATTCCTATTGACTTCATTATCATGGAGCACAACTGGGGGTAAAGCTGGGGTCTTGGTCGAGTACCTTGCTTAAGGGTGTCTGTAAACATCAAATATGTCTTCTGGAGCTTGTCAAAACCTTTTCGTAGGTGGCAGAGTTCTCAAGTCAAATAAGATGAGTGGATACGGTAATTCGATTCATAATAACTATAATATTTGGTTAGTTGTTTGATTTGTTGAAGGGAACACTGAAATCAATAGGAAGAGATTGGTAGGCTTTGTCAGGGGCTAGTAGGGCTAGAGATCTCCATGCCAGAAGTGTGGTCAGCTGCTGATAGATCACGGATTGATCACAATCCTCGTAGTAAATGATGAAGTCCTGGCACATAGGTGGCCATCCGAAGAAACAAGCTGCCTACTTGTAGATTTGTGAGCTAAGAAGTATCATAAGGCTACATGAACTGTTTCAAGGATCAAATCCCAAAGGGATACTTCATGGTGTGAGGGTCCCATGTCGATATAGATGTTAGAATAGCCGCTGGTGTTCTCAGCTATAATGAGGCAGCCTCCTGCATTAACTAGTAAACCTTGTCAGTAGTCTTCTGGTGTTAGGCACATGGGTACAAAGTTCTGGAATCCAGCACTGGATTCATACGAAAATTGGGCTGAGATACTACTCATACCCCTACGGCCTACTTGTGGGGCCCGCACATCACCTGTTGTGCCCAGGGTAAAAACTGTCCCCTCAACAAAATGCCGAAAATTGGCGCCCCTCTTGTAATACCATATACTTCATCTCCGTCTACCTGATTAGATACTGTTCACAGGGTATAAGAAGAGTGAGACTCGGGCGACCCAATGCAGCTGGAATTAAGTGCCCAGGTTCCATGTC
Organism: Tuber calosporum; assembly: GCA_003316355.1. NCBI lineage: Eukaryota > Fungi > Ascomycota > Pezizomycetes > Pezizales > Tuberaceae > Tuber > Tuber calosporum. Next base: position 9,080 of record QFET01019865.1, on the reverse strand, counting down.
TGCCGAGCTACGGTCTATCCCGTATAGCCATCTCAGGAATGGACCGAATGTAACAGGACGCTCCGCGCAAAAATGAGAATATGATGAGTGGGCTCCACGAGACACATGAGACCCCACTCAGACCATGAAAACATTGCTACCTTTGTCTAAGGACCTATCGGAACAGGTTGATAAGGAGTAGCATAGTAATACGATATGGTATTGGACTGATCGTAGTACTTAAGCCGTCCGCAAAGCCATCTACAAGATATCAGGTAAGCCGGTAGTATTCAGATAGGTCACCAGCGAAGTTGGCCACTTGGAGTTCTAAGAATCTATTGGTAAATTCCAAAATGGACTACCTAAGTTTAGGTGGCAGAACAATAAACGACATCTCCGACTCAGAAATAGTTCACACTATCAGTTATATAAATAAATGAGCTCAGAAGTATCGATAACCTGCTCTGGTAATAATATTCTCAGGGTCAAACGGTTCTTGCAATCAAGATTGAAGGACGGAAATGATTGGAAGTATATTAAAATATAGAAGTTAGAAGTAGTCAGCAAACACTCAGACATGGGATATAAATATTGAAGTGCCTCTTGAGCGTTTGCTATAAACAAGTAACAGAGAAGCGATCTTATTATTATTAAATATTTTACTGACAATATTTTACCTACGAGCCTTCTTAGACAATCTCGGTTTACGAAGAAAAGATTAAAAGCTTAGTTTGATTCGCTTGCCCTTAGAATCTACTATGCTTAACAGCATATTGATATTACTCCTTGATACCAAGGCTCAATCCATGACTGGCGGATATCTCAAAGTCATACAAGAGGAATCGCACAAGCTAATAGCTGATTCCACCCTCCTCGAGGAGTCTATTCTTGAAGCTTGTCCAAAATATCTCCTCCTCTCGATTGAAACCATCCTTTACGACTCCCTTCTAGAGATCAAATTCTTACTGAACGCTTACAAAACTTCCTGGTTCACCTACCCGAAACTCGTCCCTAACCCACAGGATTTCTCAGAAATCCATCAAGAACGATACAGGCTATCCTTCCAGTGGCACCCGCTCGTTGACTATGACAGTTAAGAAAGTGGAACTTCCAGTTCCTTTTCCACAGACATATCCTTTTTACCCTCCATGTGGGAATTTGGGAAACATTCACTCTTCTACTAAACAATATCCTCTCGGCAACTAACAGTAGATACTGACAAGAACATGTGTGATATCGATTAAGTATCTCTTGTTGGAAGCGACCATGCACCTGAACGCTCCAAATCACCTTTGGCTCTCTACTACCTCTCACAGCCTAGTGCAGTGAGATAGTCAGACCCCGGCACCCTTTCAAGTACCCCTAAACCTCCTGATTCATGAAACCCTGTATTGGAAAAATTGGCAGAAAGTATTAGACTAGCAATTGGCAATGTTAACTGAACCTTGGGTGAATCGGTCGACAATACTTATCTGGCCTAAAATGAACTCCCAGTCAAGGGCAGATTCAGACAGACCAACTTCAGCACCCTGCAAACCTTATCGCATGAGGTGAACAAATCATTGGACAAGATCTAAAACAGGTCCATATTAAATTAGTGATGATGCTGGTAGTAGAGAAGATCACCCTGTTAACCGCAACTACTAAGAAGCTGGAGGTCAAGTTACGAGCTCAAGAACAAAGGGCTACTCACCATGAAACAGTAAGTACTCAAATTCATGCTAACATTGGTGCAACAGGGCAGATATCTCTTGACCGAGATCTCCAATTGGAAGAAGCCTTAGCCTACCAAAGAGACACTTCTGCAAAGGCAGGTCGCGGCACAGAAAGAATATGAGCGGAGCAGAGTGGAGTTAAAATAACTCCACCAATGACTAGAACAAGAATGCATTCAGAGAGAAGCCAATGACAGGAGGCAGAATACAGTGTCAGACCAAATGAGTCGTATGTTAGCATGAATAAGCGAGGCATTAACGTAACTACAAGTTGCCAGAAACCCATCAAGTATGTGGGAAACAGGTGAACCACAGCCATTAGAAAATCCAGGGTTGGAAAAATGGAACACAGCTGATGGAAGGGAGGAATTACCCTTTATTCACTCTTGAGAAAAGGGAAAAGGGGTGGATTGAACCGAAGGAAAGAACAATAGTGGAAAAGGACAACCACCACCTCCATCAGATAATGCACCTAAATTGGGCGACGATGACCCTGGCTCAGAAGACAGAGGTGGCCTATCTAATAATGAGGGTGAGCTATCATGAAGACCCTAGCCAGGACCAAAGATTGAATCCGAAGCAGATGCATAGGTGGACCGACTAGGGCAAGCATTAGCCCGTATCAAGATAAAGCAGGCATATCTCGTTTTCAAGTTTGAGAACAAACCTACTCATGATGTGTGAGTATAGTTACTAAACTGTGAGGACTACTCTGGGAGAAACCCATAGCAATGGGAAGATGATAAGGAACGCATCAAGTATGCGTTAGGAAGAATGGAAGGAACTGAGGTGGCCCCTTTCACAATAACCTACCGGAAGGAAATGACGTGGGACCACAGATTCCCAAAACATGAAGGTTATGATTTTTGGCTCACCTTCCGGACCGAAGTTACAGAACAATTCTCAGTACTGCACAAGGCGAAAACAGCTGTAGCCGAGATGGAGAAGGTTTGGTATACAGGGGACATTGAGAAGTATCTCCTGACCATGAAAAACTATAACATCAAAGCAGAAGCATCTGGAATCACTTGGAGAACAATAATCCAGCGGCAGCTTCGTATTGAAGCCATACGTACGGTAACATATGAAAATCCTGACTTGGATAGTGAATAGATCAAGGCAGGATGCAGGGTTACCAAGGCAGAAGAATCGTTCAAGGAACAACAAGGGCTATTCCGGAAAAGCAACTACGCAAAAGGTGACTCCCAGAAAAGCAAACGTGAGGAAGAATTCAAGTCCAGCATGACCATAGCTGGATATAAAAAACTAAAACCCTATACAGCAGCTGAAACATCTTCCGTCTCCTCTACACACTGGGCGATTGAAATCTCAACACCACGAGAAATCATCACCACTTTCGTTTCGACTGAACCTTACCCTTTGGCCATGCCAGGGGGTGGGGATTTGTCTTAATGATTTCCTCCTCACCGTGCTTATTAGGGTCTACCCCTTTGAGTTTCCTCTCTACTCTTCTGCCATCTTTGTTGATGGTTCCTCTCCTTTCCCCGCTTTTGTTTTACCTCGCTTAGCTTTTTGCTCTGCCTTGCTTAGCATTTGCTCGGTCGGGAATTCTGTCTGACCTCCCTATACAGCTGGGAGACAGGGTTACAGTAGCGGGATATATTCTACAGGCCTATAGTTGCTTTGGCACTCTGATGGTCGATTCCCCCACTCTGACTTTGATGAGAACTGCCTAGATGGCCACGCACACGATTCCGTTGGTCCTTGGGTCTACCCCTCCTCCATCCTCACCTCCTGACAGTTGATCAGCTGTTACCCTACTGCTCACCTAGCTGGTACCTTACTACCACCCCCAGGCAGCCACTCTGTCCTCTGGACTCAGCACTGGGCCCTGCCACAAGCTGGCCTCGCTTCTTTATGTTCCTCTTCTGAGGGGGCCCCTTTCCCCCCTCGGTGCCGGGCTATATGCCCACTGGAATATCCAACTGCTTTGTGCCCTTGCCGGCTTATCATGGGAGCTGGGACTAAGTGTGTCTGGTACCTAAGCCTTTGGTTTGACTTCGGTCATAGGTGTTGGTGTTTTCTTGTTTTGTGTTCTCTTTTGTTGCATTTGGTTGGTTCACTGTTGGGGCTTGGAGTTGTTTTCATGTTGGTTTTGTTGGCTCTCTGGTTGTGATTACTGCGTGACGGCTTGTTAGGATGGTTTTTTACACCGGTTGGGTCAGATTTCCCTTAAGGTTTTTCCATAGCTTTCCGGGATCAGGGCAGGGGAGGAGGTTTGTTTACTACCATAGCTAGCACTGCATGTAGATTCTGTACCTTGAACATGAATAAAAAACTGAATTAAATAAAAAATAAAAAAATAGCAGGAGGTTAGTGATAGCCAAATGGGTGGAGGCAAGGAGGGGTAGTGATAAGCGAAATAAGAAAATAATAACCAGTCAGGGAGTCATAACCAAGTAGGAAGGAACAACCAAATAGTAACGCTTATCAGGTATAAACCTAAATAAGTAATAACCAACATCAAGTCAGTAGTAATAGTAGACACAGAGTAGGATTCTGTTACAAAGGACCACCCACAAACCCATTGATGTGGGTGAACGATTATTAATCTGGGGAGACCTGTTCGCTACGGAATCTAGTAGATGCAAGAAACTGGAACCCAGATAGCGAGGACTCTTTGAGGTGTTAGAATACGACTCCCACACACAGAACTACACAGTTATGATGGACGCTAGGATTTACTGCCGCAAGGAAGGAGTATTTCATTGCTCTACATTTAAGAGGTTCATGGAGAACAATCATGATAGGTTCCCTGGCAGGGCCTATGCAAAACCAGCGCCCATCCTCGTTGAAGAAGTACCGGAATGGGAAGTTGAACAAGTGTTGGAATACCGCCAGCACTATGGACAGGACCAGTTCCTTATTAAGTGGAGAGGTTACACAGACCCTGAGAACAGCTGGGAGCCTGTCGAAGGATTAGAGAACACTATGAACCTTGTGCAGGAATGGTGGACAGACAATTGTCCAGGCGAAGAATTCCCTATCATTACTTGATATATCCAGATCGGATTCATGCCAAAGACACCAGTATACGGGGAGTTTGCTGATGAAGGAAAGGGGGACAATGGATTTTGGAAACCCTACTTGGAGAGCGACTATGACAACTCTTGAGTCTCAGATAATGGAGAGGTTATCAGAACTTCGTTTTGATTAGGATTTTGATGTTTAAGAATTTGTTTTTTGGTTTTTGTTTTGGAAACAGTTGTTTTATTTCCGGGGTGTAACCCGTATTGGTTTCTATTCTTAAGGCTGACAAGGCTAACGGACACTAGGAGGGCTAGTAAGGGGTTAGGTTATTTTATAATTGGTTTCAAGTATCGTTTGATACTTAGTTTGTTTTATGATTGGTTTCAAGTATCGTTTGATACTTAGTTTATTTTATGTTGGGTTTCATATATCAGGCTAATACCGGAGATATTTTATGTTTTGTTTTATGTATCGGGATAATACATATTTTGTTTGCTGCACCGTTTAGATGCATGAGGCATTTGTTTGATTGGAGGACTTTACAAGCGGAGCTTGGTTATGTCCGTTGATTAGATATCAAATGGAAGAAGATGGAAAGCTTTGGAAAAGCGAGATCATGTATTTAAAGACTGCACCTCTGGAGCATAGATAGGGCAGACTTCGACAGACAGAGTTTTACAATATACTTGGTTAAGCAGTTACTTCTTTTCAGTTCGCACGAAACTACAGCAAGGAAGTCTAGCACTTAGCAAGGCTGGCGATATAGTAATCGAGGGCTGTTAATCAATTTATCGAGATCTCCAGTAGTACTACTCACTTGGAGTCCCGACAGATTTGGATTTGAGTTACTATCATATACTTTACCGAGACGCATTCCTCTTGGTGCCTGATACACCCAGTGAGGCGTTACACAGACCCTGAAATCAAGGCAATCTTGGTCTAAGAACCTATCAGAACAGGTTGATAAGGAGAGGCATAGCAATACGATATGGTATTGGACTGATCGTAAGTTTTAAGTCATCCTCAAAGCCATCTGAAAGACACTAGGACAGCTGGTAGTATCCAGAGAGGTCACCAGCTGACTTGGCCACTTGGAGTTCTAAGAAACTATTCCTAAATTCCACAATGGACTACCTAAGTTTAAGCGGCAGAACAAAGAATGACATCTCCGACTGAGAAATGGTTTACAACATCAGGAAATAATGGAACTCTGACGTGTCGATAAGCTGCAGGGGTAACAATCTTCTCAGGGTCAAACGGATCTTCTACTTAAGATTGAAGGATAGATATGGTTGAAAGTATATTAAAATATAGAAGTTAGCAGTAGTCTGCGAATATACTGACGTGGGATATAAATATTGAAGTGCCTCCTGAGCTTTAGCCATCATCAAGCAAGGGAGAAGAGATCTTATCAATATTATAAGTTTTACGCAGAATCTTTTACCTACAAGCCTTCTTGGACAATCTCTATTTACGAAGAAAAGATCACAAGCCTAGTTCGATTTGCTTGCACTTAGAATCGACTTCCCTTAACACCTGTACTTGTCAGTAAAGCGTGTTGTTCTGGAGAGCTTTTACAAGACCAGGGTGGAATTTCCTTATTAGAGGTGAGTACAGGGTACTAAGGAAGGTATAGGCCTTATCAGTTTCAGCAGTATTGCAGAAAGCTTCGAGGTCACTATATAGATCTTTGAAAGCTTGCCAAGCAGGGGAACCTGGAGGTGGGGACGCTGGAGTTAACATATCTGTTAGTCTGAGGTATTTGTTTCCTTGAGAGAGTAGGGACATAGAGCTATCGTTTAATAGATATGGGTTGCTATCCTTACATGTGTCAGATGTGACTTTAAGTTTCATTACTTACTTTAACTTTTCTGGGTCCCCAGACCAATATCCATGGACTTGCTTTCCGTCTCTGTATATCATGCATTGGTCATCATAACTGGCAGTGCAACTATGCACTGAATAGTCTTGTTCCTCTATAATTTGGTGAAGATAGAAGGTCTCTCTGTTACCCCAAGGGTTGCTTCCCTGGATAAGGCTATCCTTGCTGCTATTACTATTCTTCCACTTGTGAAAGCAAGTGACTGCATTTGGTCCTATCTATTTTCTTGATAAGTTGTCTGGCGAGGAATAATAGATATATTGGCGAGAAGTGAGGGATGGATAGAGCAGTTTTTCTTCAATAATGTCCATTTGTCTGACGGTATCTACGCTATAGTTAGAGGAAGAAGAATAGTTAGTTTGAATATGTTTGGAGTTGTGGTTCTGGAGAGCTGAATTTTCAGTAGCGGAGTCCTGCCGAATTACATCCTGAGGCCCCGAACCACTTTTATCAACTCTGACTAGAGAGTCAGCCAGGAAATTCGAAACTCCAGGCATGTATTCTAATTGAAAATTGTAGTAGGTAAGATGTATTATCCATCTTTGCTGCTGGTTATTGAGATTCTTCTCTGGTATAAGCTTGGTAAGACTCTCATAGTCAGTCACTATGGTTAACTTTGTGTGGGACAACAGGTGGGCGAATGTCTGTACAGCCTTAACTATTGCAAGGGCTTCCTATTAGTGGGTAGGGTAGTTACTCTGACTGACAGTCAGTTTCCTAGCAGGGAATGCTCCCAGTCTGGCTGTGTTTCTGATTGATTCTTGGCCTATCTAAGCAGTACCCCTGGTAGGAGATGCATCGGTGAATAGCCGGATTGGTTTTGGGTTGCTATAGTTAATAGGTCCAAGATCTTGATGATTTCTCACTACCTTTTTTACTCCTTGAAATGCAGCTTCCTGCAAGTCTGTCCATATCCATTCAGCATTACTAGTAACCTCTGGAAGTAGTACAGTGATGCTTGTGATATGAGGTAGGAACTATAAGATATAATTAACTATCCTAGTACAGTTTTGAAGTTCCTTTCTATTCTGAGGCTTGGTCTAGTTGTTAATGCTTCAGATGATCCCTGCTACTGCATGAATGCCTGTATTATTGATCACGTGTCCCAGAATATCAAGCTTTTGTGTAATCAAAGCTTTCTTATTTGGGTTGGCATCTAGCTGTGCTGTCTGCAGCTTCTTGCTAACAGATTTAATATGCTTGATAGGGTCTGGGTGGGTATTGATATATATTAAAATATTGACAATTTATACCCATATAAAGACTGCTAATTCTTCTGTGAGTGTATTATCCTTGACTCCCATGAAGGTTCCTGATGCATTTGTATGTCATTAGAGTATCACCTTGAAGGTGAAGCCTCCAAATAGTGTCTTAATAGTTTTGTTCATTTCATCCTCAGGCTCCGCCCTGGTCCGAAAATAGGTATCACTAAGGACTATCTTACTTCCAAATTTGACTCTGCGTATAGTATTAAGTATAAGCTACATATTGGGAATAGGAGCTTTATATTAAGGGTAGTCGATTCTAAGAGCAAGCGAATCAAAGTAGGGTTGTAATCTTTCTTCGTAAATGGAGATTGTCTAGGAAGACTTGTAGGTAAAGATTCTGAGTAAAATCTATAATATTGATAAAATCTCTTCTCTGTTGCTTGATTCTGGCTAAAGCTCTGGAAAAATTTTTTTTTTTTTTTTTTTTTTTTTGATTAACCCGTATATTTGCTGTTAGCATACAGGAACCTATATGGAGCGCTTGCAATAGCATAAACGAAACGTTAATTCCAGATATGCAGGACAAAAGAAAATCCGCACAAGTTCTCCCCTAGTGATGACCATACCGTCACTGCGTCCAAAAATAGCGACTAATTCAAAAACTATAGAATGAAATGATATCAAAAAGAATATCATAACCGCAAGAAAAGATATAAGCAGGAAAGAAAAGCCACTCAGTCTGAGTCATAGCCGGAGGAATAGGAGGCAACCATAGCAATCACAAGTAACATAGTAGGTGGGAAGTTTGTGCGCGTGGCGCAGATGTATGAGGCATGACCTAGGATCATATTTATTTAAGCCAAAAGCTGAGAGCCATGGCCCATGGAGGATAGCTTCTGAAGGTAAAGCTATCGTTGAGGGGAGTTGAAGGGGCAGTGGAGAATCGCATGCTCGAAGGTTTGGTCCCCTGAGTCGCAGGAAGGGCAGGTGGGACAGCGGCCAGCGTCGCTCCATAAGGGTTCTGCTGCAACCTAACTCTTGGGAGTACGCATCTGGTGTATTCTGCCAGCAGTAAAGTGGTAGAGGCCCATAAAGGGATGAGGGCGGAGGGACAGCTTGTACTCGTAGTAAGGGGAGGGAGGAGGACAAGAGTTTCCATTCAACGAGGAGGTCCTTTCTGCAGTCTTCTTCGATTACTCGTAGGAGACAGCGCCTGAGATTGCCAGAGTGGGGGCACAGACTATGCCTGTAACATGAGTACATGTTCCGGTACCTCTATTACCACTCTCGTTAGCCTTTCCTTTG
>QFET01019852.1:427-16020 GCA_003316355.1 Tuber calosporum | reverse complement strand
AACCACCCTGGGGTACTTGTAGTAAGATTTCGCGTTTCGCGTAACGTTAGGGGAGGGTAACTTGAGGTCCACTATTTCACCCGCGATCCCCAAGGTAGGGTAACTGGGCCCTATCATGGTGCAAATTGCTGTGGAAGTCTGTGTAGTTCCCCTTTGCGTCATCAGAAGGTTCAGCGTAACTGGCCTATTTGTTACATGCGATTCCACAAGCTAGAAACACCTGGTTACACGAATGTAGCACACCCGGCAGCCTCTACACTGCTTACCATGTTTTCCTAGGGCTCCCTGTTACCCTGTCTAGTGGGGTTACCCTACCTAAGTGTGCACCAAGGTTACCCGGCCTTGCTAGGTTACCCTATCTAACTAGGTACCTAAGTACCCTTTCTTCATGAAAGGTACTCTTGGTTGCTATGTCACTTTGCAGGTGTCTGGTACCGTTCCTGTCCACGTTCTAGTAGGACCACTGGCTGGGCTGAGGTTCGGTAAGCTATACCATTACTGATCTAAGGGTCGTTACAAGGCTCTGATGATAGCCAGGGCAACTATGATAATAATTCTATGCTTGGACCTTGGGAGAGCGGCGATTGGGCCTATGGCTTTAGGAGGAGATAGGTTTCCTTCCGATTTGGTGAATGTAATATGGGTACATGTTCTACTACCTCGGTTACTAGTCTCATTAGCCTTTCCTTTGTCAGATTACAGTTATTTGATTTGATTTCTTTTGTATTTGATTTCTGTACCAGAATCTCTAAATTCCGGTGTCCTGATTACTGTATGGTTCTCTAGGATCAGCAGGATTGTGCCCCAGGAGTTACAAGGGAAGGAACAGGTCATGTATATTGGCAGTAGGTTAGGGGCAGTATTCTGGGAAAGCCCCAGGCTTTCCAGACTTGGCATGGCCACGGGATTCCAGTAGCTGAACACACACCGGTAATGATATTGGCTGTGGGTTCGTAGAGTCTCAGCTCTTCAGGAAAGATTTCATGTATTTAAGAGTACTCTCCAGACTAGCAGGAGACTTGAGACTTCTAATCGATGCCTAGAGCGTGAATACACTTGGTTGAACGGCGATCCTATTGTTCCTCTTCGTTCTATAAACCACTCTATTGTACTATCCTTGTCTTAGCCTCTTATCAGGTCCCCCTCTGACACCAAAGTGATAGCTGGCTACAGCTTAGGCTCAATTTTATAACCATTCACACAAGCCAGCCTCTGTTACACCAACTGACCTGTAAGAGTATTATACCTATTCCTACTGGATTTGTATAGTATTAGTGATTGCTTATTCCTCTGAGTTTGGATTCCATTCCTTGTTTTGTTACCTACATCCTGTCGCTTTTCATGCTCTGTTTTTGGAATATGGTTACCTTGTTATGCAGGCTCTCTTGGCATGTGTGTTAGAGAGGATGTTTGCACTTTTGTTAAGTTTTCCTAGCTACAATCTTTGGTATTCAAAGAACCTGCAATCCCTTAAGTATTCGGACTCTCAAGCCTCCCAGGACAATAATCTTTAATACTACAAGTTGAACAGTCACTCCATTAGTTCTATACCCTTTATCTTGTATATTGAAGACCTATCCATCAACACTTCTCCCCCTATCCTAATAGTATCTTTAGAGTACCTTTGAGATTCACAAGATACTTGGGAGTAGGTTATATATAATATGACTTACAATAAGGTTATTGTAAGAAGGTGACTCATACTAAAGTCACCCGGGTTATGATTTGAGGAAGAGCCTCTTTGTAAGTAGGGTCACAGATGTAGGTTGAGAGTCACACACACTCCGCTTCCCCTATTTTCCTGCCCCTACGTTTTCAACACCTCGGTTGACTCATTTAACTTCACCAACCCCAATTCCTGCCCTCGATTAGGCCTCGTGTCCCTAAGCGGAGGCCATAAAGCCTTCTCACACGCCCTCAGTTCAGTCCTCATATGCCTTCCGTCATGAGGACTCACATCACACCACCCTTCCTGTTAACTCCTCCTTCATCTTATCTTTCCTCTACGATAGACTCTCTGCCATTAACTGGCGTCAGGGCCAGGTGCCCCCCCTCTGCACTGAAGATCTATATGACTCCTGCACTGAAGATCTATCTGACTCCTGCACTACAAAGACCTTTCTCCTTCCTCTCATCGTCTCAGCCTTGCATGAACTTATTGCTGTCAATACTAGGTTGGATGAGCTTACCTTACTTGTTCAAGCTTGGGATACTGCTGGGCCTTCACCTGCTCAGTCCGTGGTGGACACCCTCCACTCGGAGCTCACCTATCTCCACTCCTCTCTTCGTAACCTGTCAAATTGGGTCACCCACCCTCAGCCCCCTATAACTCCTCCTCCTGTTCCCCCTGCTGTTGCCTTCCGCCATTGGCCATGCCCTATGGGTTTCCATTCTCCCCCGCCTTCTTATCAGTTCTCTGCACCACCTCTCCCCGCAGCATCCCCCTACTCCTCTAACCCCCATCTCGTCATCCACAGCTTTGACGCCTCCCACCCTCAGTTCTCAGACAAGCTTGCTGTCGGCTCCCACCAGATTGTAGTTGGTTGGGCCGGTAGCAGAAAAGGCAAAGGCAAGAGTGCAGTATTCTCTGCTGGCCCCTCTGTGGCCCAAGTGACTCAAGCCACCTTGAGCCCACCTCCTATCAAGGACAAGTTACACCCTCCCCTTCCCCCCTCCTCACGCCGCTTTTACGCCCCACGCACCTCTCTGGCTTTTAGAGCAGATGCGTTTGCTCTGGCTGGCCAACTGCCTGAACTCGCTTCGCTCAGTCTTGGACGAAGTCAACTTCTCCCTTCCATACTCCTTTACTGCTACCGTCAATGACGGTACTACTGTGTCCCGTCTTGGACACACCATCTCAGTTCCAGCCTACTTTCTTTTTTGCCCAGTACTTTGACACCCCCTCCCAGCGCCTGAACTAGTCCTTCCCAGTTGGGGAGAACCAGTGGCTTCCCTTTCGTCCTGCCCCCAATGCCACTCAGGTTGCATTCACTCAATTGCCTTGGTCTACCTCACTGATGATGATCAAGACCTCTTCTCAAGCCTTTCCACCTCATTTAGGAACTCGACTGGAGTTTCTATCCTCTCTACTTGTTGCCCTAACCCTAACATGGACTCTAGAATGAGGAAGTTTACAACCTCCCTAATTGTTACTACTTACCCCACAGACTTAAACCATTTAGTCCTGTAACTGAATCGTACTATGTTTCTATTATTATTACAACTGACTTTATGTTAGTTATTACTTATTTGGGTTCATACCTGATAAGCGCTACTATTTGGTTGTCCCTTCCTACTTGGTTATGACATCCCAACTGGTTATTCTTTCCTTGTTTCGCTTATCATTACTCCCTCCTTGCTTCTACCTATATGGGTATCACGATCCTCCTGCTATACTTACTGGATTTATATTGTATTAGTGATCGCTTGTTCCTTCTTGTTTGAAATCCTTTACTTGTTTTATTAGTTGCATCCGGTCTCTTTTTACACTCTGTTTTCAGAATAAGGTTACCTTGTTATACTGCCTCTGTTAGCATATTTGTTAGACAGGATGTTTTCGTTTTTGTTTAATTTTCCTAGCTACAATCTTTTATATTTAAAGAGCCTATAATCCTTTAAGGATTTGGACTCTCAAGCCTCACGCGACTATCATCCCTAAAACTACAAGTTGAATGGTAACTCTATTAGTTCTATACCTTTTACCTTGTCTTTTGAAGACCTGTCCATAGATGCTTCTCCCCCTATACTAATAGTATCTTCAAAGTTCCTTTGGGATTCTCGAGATACTTTTGAGCAGATTACATTCAAGGTCTCCCTCTACTGCAAGCATGTTTCCCAGACTTATTGTAAGAGGGTGTTGCTGACTGTGCAAGTGCTAAGCGAGGAAGAGCAAATATGCTAGGCAAGGCGAAAAAATAGTGGGAAATGGAAGGAACTATCAAGATCAATAGAAGGAGACAAGATGAGGCACCTGAAGAGGTAGACCCAAATGAGTGAGCAGAGGAGAGATCGTTGTAAACAATTCCCCACTCCATTGTGATTCCTTTCAATTCTTGAACGGCTCCTCTGAGTTCTCTTCTGGCCCATCCTTTCCATAAAACTTAATATTATACAATCTGGTAAAGGAGTTTAGACTCTCCCATACTATTGATCATCCACCACCTCCAACACTATATAGCTTCGCTCCAAGTCCACTATGTCCTTAGCAGGCACCTGCTTTACCAGTTTGCTTACAGGATCTTTCCTATATGGCTCCAATAGCCCAACCCGAAGACCAGATTGATAGTCCATCTTGTAGGCAATTCTAACTCATATGCCCGTGTACTTATTTTACACTTGATCAAGAAGGGACCAAACCTCTTTTGTGCAAGTATGGTAGGCATTCTTTTTTCCGAATGGGAAAAGTTGAGAGGTTTTCAGGGTGCCTATTTCCGTTCGCTTTAAACACGCATCGCATGAACTTGGTGGGCTCGCCTTTTGTGCTGATGATCCATATAGTACTTGCACTTGATCCCGTGTGATGCATGGGTAAAGCACTTGTATTTTGTACGGACAGGTATGGCTGACAGGCCGGTTCATTCTGTTGCATTGTTGTGGGATGAAGGGTATGCTGTCTCCCAGGGTGATATTTTCTCACAAAGGGCCATCGTCGTCCTTGTCGCCTCACTCCTCCCTTCACCTTCTTGGGCGAAGTGGGGAGGGGTGAGGAGGAAGAGGAGCAGGAGGACTCCATTGTTTTTTGTTTTGCTTTGACGAAAAAGGTTTTGACACAGAATGTTGTGGTCAAGTTGCGGTTAGCTGGGACAGTTTGAAACATGGACCCTGAGAAGTGCTAGTACTCGAGTAACCAACCGAACAACATCGGGCAACCAGCAAGAAAATAACAACCCCCAACCAGCCGACTAACCGAACCTGGAATACTGTTGCTGCAGCTCGCCCCTATTTGATTCATTTGATTTTTTTATTTATTTGATTTTTTTCCATGTTCCTGTGATCGTAAAAAATCGACAACAACAGAGACGCCCGCATCAAAGCCATCCTTATCTCGCTCATTAATCCATTGATCGATTGATTTTTTTCTACAAGGTTCACGAGAATCCTACCTCAACAATGGCACCCACTCCAGTCTACATTGTTTCTGCTGCCAGAACTCCTATTGGAGGTTTCCAGGGGTGAGTTTGATTAACCCATTCCTAACTTGCGGGGTGGGGCAAGGGAGGATAAGGAGAGGCACAAGGGGCAAATATGAAATGCATGAGGAGAGAAGCTTGAGGAAGAATGTTATGGTTGACGTTTTGATTTCCCCGCATCAAATATAGCTCACTATCATCACTCACCGCTATTCAATTGGGTTCTCATGCCATAAAGGCCTCCCTTGCCAATGTTCCGGCCATCGAGGCTACCCATGTCGAGGAGGTTTTCTTTGGGAATGTTTTGTCGGCCAAGTGTGTTGCCCTTCTTGTCCCCTTCACTTATGCTGCTTACCGATGCTACTGCTACCGCTCCCGCAATGCCAGTTAATGGGAGATTACACGGTATGATGCGTTTCGATGGAGATTGATTCTGACATCGGGTATCTACAGCTTGGGACAGAATCCTGCGAGGCAATGTGCACTTGGGGCTGGATTGGCTCAGTCTACCGTGTGCACTACCGTCAACAAGGTGTGTGCTTCTGGGATGAAGGCCATCATTCTAGGAGCTCAGACTATTATCACTGGGAATGCTGATGTAAGCCCTACTCTGGTGGAGGAGATTGGTGATGGACAGTGTGTCCTTATGATGGTTGGCGTTTCATAGATTGTCGTCGCTGGTGGAACTGAGTCTATGAGCAACACCCCATACTATATCCCTACAGCCAGAGCCGGAGCTCGCTATGGCAACCAGCAAATGGTTGATGGTGTTGTCCGTGACGGTTTGTCAGACGCCTACGATAACCAGGCAATGGGTTTTGCAGCGGAGGAATGTGCGCAAGATTTCACCTTCTCGAGGGAGGATTCGGACGCCTATGCTATCAAGTCGTATCAGAAGGCCCAGGAGGCAGTATCCAACGAGAGCTTTGCCGAGGAAATTGCACCAATCGAGGTTTCCGGTGGCAGGGGAAAGCCTAATGTCCTTGTCGAGGTTGATGACGAGCCCAAGAACG
The DNA here is from genome assembly GCA_003316355.1 of Tuber calosporum. Lineage (NCBI taxonomy): Eukaryota > Fungi > Ascomycota > Pezizomycetes > Pezizales > Tuberaceae > Tuber > Tuber calosporum. The sequence goes on along the minus strand of QFET01019852.1, from coordinate 9,878 downwards.
TGAGCTTTAATATCCACTAATCTACAGTGACAAGAGGAAATCCGGGTGGGCTGACGGCATTTACTTTTTGAAACGAAACAGTTGAATATCAGCAAGCTCAAGACCGTCCGGCCAGTCTTTGTCCCAGGCACCGGCACCGTCACCGCTGCAAACGCATCCCCAATCTCAGACGGTGCCTCAGCCCTGGTCCTCGTCTCAGAGGCCAAGCTCACGGAGCTCAACCTCGTCCCACTAGCCAAAATAACCGGCTGGGGTGAAGCTGCAAAGGCACCATCAAAGTTCACCACAGCGCCCTCTCTTGCTATCCCCAAAGCCCTCAAACACGCTGGTCTGTCGCAGGAGCAAGTCGACTTCTTTGAGATCAACGAAGCCTTCTCGGTTGTAGCGTTGGCCAACGCTAAAATCCTCGGCCTGGACGAGGCTAAAGTCAACGTCAACGGTGGAGCCGTGGCGCTCGGTCACCCGCTCGGATGTTCCGGTGCGAGGATCGTCACAACCCTTGTTCATGTTCTCAAGCAGCGCGGAGGAAAAATTGGAGCTGCAGGTATTTGTAATGGTGGTGGTGGCGCTTCTGCTATTATTGTTGAAGTTGTATGAATGAATGGGGGTGTCCTTTTGTCGTTGTAGCCTTGCTGTGATGTGTTATGTGGCGGCCTCTAGTTGGTGATAGCAACGTTTAATTGATACCAACTTTACTGTTTTACCTTGACGTGAACTCGTAATAACGGGTACGAATTCACAACGTGTTTTTTTGCGAAGAAAAAAAAGAACATGGCCCATAACAGAATGTATGGTAACGCACATGTCTCGCGCGTGGATATCCCAGCATTAGCCTAGCACAGATTCCTCACAGCTCACTTGGAGCGGAATACCGTATCATCACCAGCACCCACCGACAAGGCATCCACTCATCCGCCGGGATTCGCACTCTTCCAACCAACCAACCTACACGATCACCCCCCTCCTTTCAATAAACGATACGCTACCTGGCTACACAGACCCCACCATCCCACTTGCGCTGTACTGTACTGGAGTACTCGTACTTGTACAGCCAGCCCAGTCCAGTCCAGTCCATTCCAGCCCATCCAACCCACGTTACTTTTCACTTTTCACCCACACCTCTCCACCAATGACACCGAAACCCGCGAAGAAAGATTGATAAATACCGGCACTCAAATTCTCGCATTAGCCTCCGGTACCACCTAACCCACACCACACCACCGTACGCATCGCGAAAGCTCGCCAGTAAAGTTCCCGAAATATTGTGCTCGCACGGTACAAGTACCTGGTGAAAATAACGCATCAGCTTGGTATGCATCATAGGTAGGTTAGTGCCTGCCTGCTTGCTTGCCTGGTCTTGAGACGAGTGATTTTTCGTGGAGGTGGTGGTGTCGTGACGCGTGGTGGGTGGTACCGGTACCGGTATTTTGGGCATGATGGATGGGTATTTAAATTTATATAGGAGTGTGTGTGGTGTGGTGGGTGTGATGTGATGTGAGTTTTTGGCCGTCTGCCTTGCGCAGGGTGGGAACTGCAGTGCGACTGGACAGGTCGAGGAGGGTTGGTATGTTTAGTGCGAGTGTCGGGAGATGTTTTTGTCTAGTTGGTTTTACGCTGACCTGTCAAATGATTTTTGTCTTGTACGGAGATATCCCTTGTGCCTTGTACAGTATGGTATGGCATGGTATGATTCCGGCAGTCTATAACGTTCGTAAAGTCCAATACTATGGGGAGGCCAGCTTGGCACACTAAAGTAGGTTAAATAATTAGGATCTTGTGGAATTAGGGCTTTTCCTTTAGGTCTGATTGTGGAATATGATAATAATATGAGAATTGGATAAACCAAGAAAATATTGCACTTTTGAATGGGTGTGATTATATATGATCTGACAGATAAGGTGTAGAGAAGAAATTTAGACTCAAGTTAACTGTAATGATATTATAAGGATTTATAACTTGGAATGATACTCTTATACATTACTTTGTATCTTTTTAAGTATAAGTTTCTGGCTCCTTTTAAAACTCACTCAACCTCTGCTTAATATTTTATCACCTTGTATTTTTAATTCCACATCTTTGCTCTACCTCTAATTCGTGAAATCACTATCGCTACACTGATTTAAAAAAAAATTGCAATATTTTTCTTTATTATTGTGTTGTAATATTCTATGATGAACTCTAATGGAAGGCCCCAAGACTACCAGATTCCAATCATTAGACCTATGTTAGTGTGCCAAGCCGGCGTCCCCGTTGCATTAGACTTTACGAACGTTATAATAGCTGGCCAGAATCATTATCATAATACTTGTAATATGGTATGATATAGATGGGGCCTGTGTTGGAGTTGCTCTGTCTAGTTAGGGTAAGGCCTGGAAGGTGGGTTAGGGGTGTGTATTTGCTCCAGGTGTCTCCCCTAGATAGGAATAAACTTGATAAAGGTGTCCGAAGGTTCACACCGCAAGAGATTTTCAAGAGATGGGGTGTGAACGCGTTTGAGATTTATGAGTGGTAAAGTTATATTATATAATAGGACGTATTTGAAGCGTTATTGGCTTCTAAATCTTAGTTGAAAGAGTATTCAGGGGAAAGCCTTGCTGTTTGATGGCGGTCGTTCGTAATGTGGTGTCCCGTAATCCGATTCTCATATAGTAAATCCCACTAAACTCTCCCTCCCTCTTATACCCCTATGTACCTATGTAACCCGACAAACCAAAGAAAATAAAGGGGAGGGAGGAAGATGCACTCGAAAGTAGACTACATAATAAGCTAATGAGGGAAAAATGAAAGTGAGGCAACCCCTTCTATACAATATCTAGCTTGCTAATAATGTAAGTAATTGTACAAGGAACGAGCATTCTCCGCCTTCTGCTGGGAAAAAAGGAAAGGGAGGCAAGGGGGTACAAATAGTCTTCTATTCGTCGTCCATCCGCATTCCCGAGATATCCAGGTCTGACCCGACCTCCTCGGCGCTGTCTTGCGGTCCCTCGTTCGGACTGCCCATTGGCGTGTCCTCGGGAGAACCACTGTCCTGTGGTGGGAGGAGGGCATTTCTGGCTTTGGGGCTCTGGAGCGGGTTGTTAGCTATACGTGGATAGATAGTTATTATGAGGGATAGGTAAATGGGGGGTTATACCGAAGGCTGGGTAGTCGGCGCAGTGCTAGTTTTCCCACTTGTGGGCATGGTGGTAGCGAGCTTGCAGATATTACACGCTTTGGAAATCAATTCCCTCTTTGTAACCTTGGCCGTCTTCCCTCTAATGGGTAGGTCGTCGAGTTTGGAGTGCGCAGTAGCTAAATTCACCGCGCTGATGTCTGCGGACGGCAGCTCCTCAAACATCAGGTTCTTGAGTGACATAGGGTTTGCACGGGCCTCAGGTTCTTCCTTCTGCATAGCGATTTGCTTCAAGACTTCGGGGACTAGTTCCACATACAGTTTTGCGTAGGAGTCTGCGAGGAGGTCGTCTATCAGGGGAGTTCTGGCGAGGCCCGTGTTTAGACGGCGGAGTTCAAAGACTTCTCGCAGGAGGTCTAGAGTTGGAGATGAAGTTGTGATGAGGTTGCAGTAGGTATCTAGACGGGCGCTACAGGTATTGAATTCGTCATATGAGATATTTTTGAAGACTTCTTCTTCGCTCTGTTCTGGTATGTTGCCGGTTCGCCGGAGAACTCGCATGTAGGCCGTGAAGACGTGTGCCCAGACTTCGGTATGGCGGAAGAAGCCTGTGGTTCCTTTTCGCACCCTCTTTGTTACGGCTTCTAATGTGGTTCGGTCGTCTAACTTTTCCAGTAAGTCGACGTAGAACATGGTGTACTTTGAAGCATATACAAAATGCCTGCCGGTTCTGTATTGCACCATTTACAGGTTAGACTTTTAGATCACAGCGTCGAGGGAAGCAGAGATATATACCTCTCATTTTCGGGCTTCCAAATGCTTAGACTGACTGACTTGTTAGAAAAGAGACAAGAGATCTCGGCCTTTGCCCCGGCAACATCACCCAACTCAAAATGCTTGAGCTGTCCTGCCCTGTTTGTCATACGGTGATGCCATTTCGGCTTATCTGCCGTCCGCATCCTTTTCAGGACTTCGAGAACATACTTAACAAAGGATTCACGGTCTTCGACGGGCTCCATCTTCTTCGTAAAATGCGAGACTTGTAGTATTTCGCATGCTCTCTCGGGCTATCGTTGGGTTAGCAACGAATAATCACCGAGATAAAAGCAACCGCAATTGTGCTCACCGTCACTAAGCCCTGTAGAACGTATTTGCAAGTACTTGAGACCAACCTATGATGAGGCTCAAAAATGTGATCGCTTCCGACCTTTTCAGGGCAGAGTTTGATTGCCTGGACGTATTTTTCCAAGACTTCTTCTGGTGCATATATGTCAGCTTTCTTCAGGAGTTTGCCCATACACTTTCCAATCATATAATAAGCTCTATTGATCGTTAGTATGGCTCTTATTCGTGTGGAAATCGCTATGGAGGGCGCTTACTTCCAATTGTCAGGGGCCTGCTGCAAAGACTTTTTGAATAGTGTCATGGCAAGTTTCAACCCCTCGGTGAACGATAGACCCTTGTGCGCGGGGCCTTTATATACACCTTCTCCCCGTGTCCCCGAAAAATGCCTATCAAACCCTTCCATCGAGAATGCTTCCATCCCCATTGGGGCTCTAAGGGCGGAGTAGACCCTTGTGCCGAAATCAGCAAAGAGGGTAGACAGAGTTTTCGCGCATTCCGGGTCTTCAATGCATTCGTTCTGAATAGCAAGCGATAGTGTCTTCATATAACATAGTATTGCTTTCTACATAATTATGTTAGCACTTGGCCGAGAGTGGTTGAAGGGAAACGGGGTTGATGGGAATAAGGAAAAGCAAAACGTACTCGCTCTAGTACGGCGAGTTCACCTCTCTTAGTGTTGATCTGTTCAGCACTCCAGGTCTGACCGTCCTCCATTTGAGCTTCGTAAGTTTGACCCAGTCGATACCAAGTCTCCCATTTATTGGCATTGCACACTAGATCATATTTAAAGAACCTCACGGCATTTTCCACATCATCTGGCTTTATTGATCCAACTCGTTTTTGATATTTGATGGGAAAGAGGTAGATCTTCCCAAGAGTAAAATAGAGGCCCTTCGCTGCTACTTGAGCATGCAGACCACTCACTTCGGTGGTATTGAGCGAACCCCCACCTTTCAGGCTGTTGGACAACTTGAGGGGATTTATGGAGCTGCGGAGGTACCGATCTATCACCGACTCATTGAGGACGATCTTATTCGAGGACCTTCTGGGAGGGCCGAGAACCTCGAAAAGCTTCTCTAAGGCACCTTTCAGGTCAGATTTGTGTAGCTGGATATCTTTCTTTTGAGATGCTAGTAGGAGGATGAAATCCATCAACTGCATTGCCGTCGCTTTGTCGAAGGGTTCTGGATCTGTCTTATGGTCGTTGAAAATAACCTGATCAGACTGCAATTATCGAAGTTAGAAGGGTGCTATGTTATAGAGACGGGGGGATTACGTACGCATATAGCAAGTTGAAATCGACAGAATATGCACTGCAACAGATCGTGGTCATAATCTCGAAGGTCGAGTCTCAGAAGCTCATCATGCGTTAGTCTCAGTAACGCATCTAGGTTTTCAGAAAATTAGCCACTGCTTGATGAAAAGCTCCATGGTGGAGGGCGCTAACTTACGGTCCGATAGCCGGCAGTAATTTCGGCCTCCGAGCTCCTGATGCATATCCCTCAGGAGAGTTGCCAATTGTTCCTCCTTTTCACCTTCCTCTAAATCGAGGCTATCGCTGCCCATCCCTCTGTCCGCTGTTTCTCTGTAAATTGAGTACATCACTACCCAAGCTCGGACGATCATTTCCCTAAATTTCACAACGACTAGGCGGTAAGAGTGTAGGTTACTGGCCGAGATTTCATGGTTGAGAACGGCACTCTCCCAAAAAGCGTAGCAATGTAGCAGTCTCAGTAAGATTGCCATTGACTTCATCGAGTCCACCAGCCCATCTCGATCAATTTCGGACAAGTTCAGAAACCCATTACCCCCCGTGACGAGTCCCAAAATTACAGGCAACATGTCTTCCACGAGGCGTAATGACCGCAGTAGAACAAAGTGGCGATGATCTTCCGAGGATTCGAGGTAGCTCCTGCTTTTCAAATCGCCGACCACAACCTCTAGGGATCTCAATACACAAGAAAGTACTTTTGGGCGATAGCCTACTCTTTCGTAGGCTACTTTCAGCTTTTCCCAGAGGTGCAATCTAAACATTGCACTAGAGCCTTCAAGAAATCTAGCTATTTCTTCGAGTATCCGGCGTTCTTGCTCATCGTACGGGCTAACAGCACCGGGTTCCAATACAGCTTCGAGGATTTCGATAACTTCATGAGGGTCCTTTTCGGCACCTCCCATATCGGCTGTGACTTGAAATATAGATGTAAAGAAATCAATAGTCTTAAGCTTACTGATTTCCCGCTCGGCCCTGTGAGCTGAGATTTCTGGCATAATGGAGCTGTTGGGAAGCTCAATTGAGTGGAGCTTATTGTTGGACATGATACCCTTCAAATCGTCAAAGCACTCCAACCTGAACTCTCTAGAAACACCGGTAAACGCCGTGAAAACTGCAATAGCCCAAAGACATCTCATGGTCAATTGGTCCTCCGCGATGCCATCACCATCTCTTGGACAACAATACATCAGATCTCTGACTAGGAAACTCCATCTCTTCGTCTTTTCCCTTCTGGTCTCCAACTCTTCTTCTCCCCGGACTGAGAGTTCAGCACCGCTCTTTTGCCGCTCTCTTGCCGCCAAGTCACCAAGGTATATTTCGAACATGGTTTGGGCCCACTCGATTGTGGCGTAATCGCCATCTCCAAACAAGTGAGGATGAGAGGCAAAGTTTTCCAGATATCCTTTGAAGTGACCCCAGCACATCTCCTCACACATATTAGCCATTGCAGTTACAACTTCTTTTAAGGGCTCTGGCCAGCTGTGCCGAACCCAGCTGCTAGCTGCCGGTGTTCCCAGTGACCCCCGAATCTTCCTGTCTTTCCCTAAGTTGGGGACATCCCGCATGCATAGGGCTTTTAGCCACTCAAAGCCTACCTCCAGTGGACTCAATCCGCGGGCGTTGACAGAGTTGACCCATTTTCTGAGATTTTCATCTCCGGATAGGACAGGCCGAGATGGGACATTGGCTTCTAGGTCTAGAAAGGCCATCCCCTGAGCAGCTTCATCGGGGGATTGTATACCATCCCCGTACAATAGGACGTTCCCCTTATCGTCATCCCAGTCCTGTAGTATCTTTTTGAAGTCATCGAGATATAGATCCTCCTTGGCTCCGCTGTTTTCGCTGCTACTACTACCCGTCTTGGGCATTAAGCTTGAGGCAGTTCCTAATGAGATACCCAGCGGGGAAAAGCATTCATCGGCAGTGTTAAATAATTTCTCATTCTGCGTTTCCTTCCGGACCTTTTGCTTGGACTCGGGAGCTGCCGCAGCCGCGGCCGCGGCGTCTGCCTCCTTCTTATCACGCTGTCTCTTACTCAACCTTGACCTCCCTCCATCTCCGCCATCTGCTCCTAATGAAGCAGACTTACGTTTTCGAGTTGCAGAGCCACTCCGACGCCGCCCGGCAGCAGGTGGGGGTGCAAGCTCCACCGCAGAAGCATCAGTCATGGCCGTATCTTCGTTTTCTTCGGCAGTCGCTGTTTCTGATTTTCCACCAGATCCAGGAGTAGGCTCATCCGGTGTGGTCTCTCGAGAAATATCCTCTCCCTCTAGAAGAGGGATAACGATTTGCAAACACGATGATGCATTCAGGGCTTGTGCCGAAATGTCGTCGCTGGATATCTGGGACAGAATTGCATTACCGACGCCTGGCCATGTTCTGAATGTGGACTCGGCTGTCTGCTTATTTATTGTTACTTTTTGCAGAACATCCCCAAGCGTTTTTGTATCTTCCTCCTTTGGGAGAGGGATCCAAGGGTACGGGTTTGTGTATTTCTGGAATCGAGGATGTAATTTTTGCTTTGATAGATGTTTAATTTTGTCGCTCTCGAGAACTGCCGTATCACAAATCTTCCTGAGGACGTCCCTGAGCTGTATGGTGGCGAGGTATTCCTCCGGATTAGGGATTCTGCCTATCACAAGTGCAAGTGTATCGTTTCCCGAGTCTGCGCCGATAGTCCCGTGGTCCAAGACTGACTCTAGCGCAAACCGGGCGAGGCGGAATGAATCAATCGCTAACGATAGCTGAGCAGCCTTGCGCCATAGAGAAGAATCACCTGAATCTCTTCCGAGCGCTATGGAAAACCAGTCCAGCGCCTGTTGAATTGTAAGTTCGAACTCCGACCCAACTTCAACATCGCTAGCCTTTAATCTGTCCAGTTTGAAAGCACCATGGTTCTTGTATGCCAGATACAAAACAAGAGGTAATGAGGATCCAGAAGCCGAACCCCTTCCGTGAGCCTAAAACCATTGCGCAATGTTAAGAGCTTGGGCATACACTAGGCCAAAGAGGACATGAACTACCTGTTCTTCTTCTGCATCACCCTGAAATATCTCGGAACCAAAAAGCTCGTCATAAGCTTTATGTGCTTCTTCCCATTCACCATCTGTATGTAATTTTAGTGCTCGTTGGTAAAGCTTCAGAGCTTCTTCGATCTGTGAAGGGTAATTTTAGTGAGCTGAAATAGGTTTTAATAAAATGGAGTTTACAAACTTGTATCTCCCGAGTATTATCGGCTTCTCCGTCACTATCGGAGTCTGGATATACGTTAAGAGGAATAAAGGAAGACTATCGTTCGGGTTAGCATATTCATTGCACCTTGTTCGGGGAAGTGAAGCACCATCGAGTAGCGATCAGAGGTTTGAGCAACTTGAAGTTTTACCGAGTTACGGAGCTATTGTATACGGGGGCTCCGAGTGGTTTCCTAGTATCATATAAGAGAGTGAGAGAGGGGTTTATGATGGGTTATGTGATTGAGTGGGTTGGTCAATGGTAAAGATCGCGTTGGGCTAGTGGGACAGTCCCGAAGGTTGTGGGGGCTGCGTGTTGTCGCCCGCCAAGAAGGGGAAGTTGGTTGTGCAGAGCCAAGCATTGAGGCTCTTCCACAAGTACTCGAACAAGTATGATACTCGAGTGTCATAATATCATATTGTACAAGTACCGTACTCGTACTCGGGGGGTGCCTTAAGTCGGGCGACACCCAGATATGGTAAGTGATTTTTGGTGTAGAAGACAGGGATATGTAACAGGTTAGGACATATGTGGAGTCATCTCGGGGCATAACAGGGGCTATTTTGTATGTGGGAAAAAAGTTGGGCCACACCTAGAATGTCATGACTTCAAGTAGCATGAAGTAGTATGAATTGCTTGTAAGATACACGAAGAGTAAGAGAGGAAAAAAAAAAAAAAAAAAAAAAAAGGAAGAAAGGAAAGACCCAGTG
>QFET01019846.1:0-11768 GCA_003316355.1 Tuber calosporum | reverse complement strand
TTTCACAACCATCCAAGTTCAGTGGAGAAGGCGAAGATCTACAACCAGACAAACTCAAGGGTTGGTTTAGGGAGGTTAAGAAGTACTTATCCAAGTATGATGTCCTTGATGACACTGAGGATGTAGTGGACTACTATGGCGCCTATACAGAAAAGCGAGCACATAGTGCCTACGTCAACCTTATGGATGAGTTTGAAGACAACCAACCCTCCCTCCAAGAATTCAAGAATCTCTTTAAGCAGCTTTTTAAAGCATCAACCAACACAGATGACCTGTACCTCAAATGGCAGAAGATACAACAGTCCTCAGGAGGCAAGCCAGCAAGAATTTCCAAAATTGCAGGAAAACTAGAAGACCTAAGAGGAACACTGCCTCGAGACTCAATATCAGACTATGTACAAAGAAAACTCTTTTCGGATGCCATGGATCCCAGGCTCAGAAGAAAGGTAGAACCACAGATAAGAGATACCGATACCTGGAATCAAGTTGTCCAACTGGGAGAGAGATATGATGCAACAATATTCATGACAGGAGCCTATGGGAGTAGCGGCAGCTCCTCCAGCACCTCCAGAAATAAACTAAACAAAGCTAAAAACTCTCCACAACAAACCAGCAACAAGCCCGCAGGAAAAGGCAAAGCTCTAGCGAGAAAATCGACCCCTCCCAAGCATAAGAAGCCAAGCAAGCAGGAAATGGATCGACACAAGAGAGAAGGAGCCTGTTACTACTGTGGAGAAGCAGGACATATGGCAAATGATTGTCCAAAGAAGGAAATACAGTCCAATCATGTTACTGTCACCCAGGACACCCCCGATAGCGATGAAGAGCACTATGAGGCAGAAAGCGATGACACAGAAGAGTTGGATAGAAGGAATACCATCATAACTTACAAGACGACTGTTGGCGACCCCAAGCAAGCGGCCAGTCCATTCCAAGCATTAGAATTCACAATGCTAGTCAACAAGAAACCGGCCAGGGTCCTAGCAGACACTGGAACTATTAGCGGTACCCTAATCAGCAATCGCTTTATTACATCAAACAATATCCCTTATACCAATAAGAAGACGCCTACCACACTCTGAATGGCTGTCAAAGGATCTAGATCAAGCAGCAATCATTCCTGTATCACAGATATCGAAATTGGTAGAATGAAGGTACCTCAGGTACATATGAGCGTCACTCCAGTATCACTTTATGATAGCCTACTCAGTATGGATGACCTCATACGCTTTGGAGCAGTCATAGACTGCCGGAAAAATACCCTCTACTTCCCTGACTACAAAGTCAGAGTAAACTGCAATATGAACAGCACCCAGCCTCGTTCACCGATGGCTAAACAGGAGGATATACCAGATTTCCTCAAGATGTTCCCCCAGGTTTTTGTTACAGAAATACCTGAAACCCTAGCACCATTGCGGGGCTTTAACCACCAGATCATGATCAAGGACCCAGACCTTTATGTTAAGATGCCAACCTTCATGACCCCCGAAAAATTGATCCCTAAATTCAAGGCATGGATAGAGAAACAAATCAGGGCTGGGATACTCTACAGATCGCAGACTCCTGGAGGTGCCAGCATGTTCATTCAAGGGAAACCTGATTGCAGGATAAGACCACTAGTGGACCTTCGCTATAGGAATAAGATCACTAAGAAGGACGAAGCCCCAATCCCTACTCAACAGCTCATACTCAACACTGTGGGCAGAGCCAAATTCATAAGCAAGATAGACCTCAGTGATGCCTACTTTCAGACCCGGGTTGAACCTGAGGATGAATAGTATAACACTATCAAGAAACCCTTTGGATGCTTCGCCTGCAAGGTAATGCTGCAAGGAGATACAAATGTGCCAGGAACTTTCATGAGAATCATGGAAGATACACTATCAGAAGGGTTAGGAGTCTTTGTATAGGTATACATTGACGATATCCTGATATCTAGTGATACACACCAAGACCATATCAAGCATATCAAAGCTATTTGCCCGAAACTGCAAAAAGCGCAGCTATGTGCCAACCCAAAGAGGGATGTCTTCTTTGCACAAAAGCTTGATATCCTAGGTCACCTAATAGATGATAAAGGCATTCACCCAGCACCAGAGAAGATCAGAAGTGTTGAGGACTGGACAAGACCTCAGAACTGAAAGGAACTTCAGCGCTTTAGTGGGATGGTTAATTATATCTCCCAGTTCCTACCACACATCGCCACCATTACTACACCACTTACAGAGTTTACTGGTGATGCTGAATGGATATGGACAGACTTGCAGGAAGCTGCCTTTCAAGCAGTGAAAGAGGCAGCAAAAAATCATGAAGTTCTTAAACCTATTTACTATACCAACCCAGAACCAATCTGGCTATTCACTGATGCATCTCCTACCAGCAGTCGCGCTTGGATAGGCCATGGACCAACCAGAGATACAGCCAGACCGGCAGCATTCCATTCCAGGAAACTGTCAGCCTCTCAGAGTAACTACCCCACCCACCAACTGGAAGCGCTTGCAATAGTTGAGGCTGTACAAGCTTTCGCCCACCTGTTGTCCTACATAAAGTTCACCATAGTTACCGATCATGAGAGTCTTACTAAGCTCTAGACACAGAAGAATCTCAGTGAGTGGCAGTAGAGATGGATAATGCATCTTAGCAGCTTCGATTTTAAAACAGAATACATGCCGGCAGTTTCGAATTATCTGGCAGACTATCTATCCAGAATCCATGAAGCCAATTCAGGGCCTGAAGATATAATATTACCGGACCCCACCTCCGATAATTCAGATATCCAGAACTACAACTCCAATCATATTCAAACCAACTAAACCTCTTCATCATACTATTGCCTAGATTTGAACAGTGAAATGGAAACCATTGAAGAAACACAGCACTCTACCTACCTCACTACTCGCGAATCTATCTATCTCTCCTCCCCAGACTACCTAGCAAGCAAAGAGAGAGCAGATAATGCAGTCACCCGCTCCCAAATGCGCAAGAATAGCCCTAGCAGCAATGATAGCAGCATCCAGGCAGGAAACCCTTGGGGAGACAAAGCTACCTTGAACCTTCACCAGACTAGAGAGGACTAAAGCCATTCAGCGCTATCTTTGACTGCCTGCTATGATGACCAGTGCATTACATACAAAGACAGCAAAGAAGCCAATGGATATTTCCCCAAAGACCCTGAAAAGCGAAAGCAAGCAAAGAAAGCAAAAGCAATATCAGATGCCTCAAGGGACAGTAGCCCTCCTCCATCGGACGATAGCTCTATATCCCAACCCTCACTAGGAAACAAATACCTCAGACTTGCAGATATGTTAACTCCAGGCTCCCCACCTCCGGCTTCACCAGTTTCGCCAGCTTCTTGACCCCTCTATAGTAATCCTGGAGCTTTCTGGAATTCTACAGAAACTGATAAGGCCCAGACCTTTCTTGGTACCATCCATTTGTCCCTCATTGGAAAATTCCGCCCAGCTGTCATTCAAGCTCTCAATAATAACCCTCTTTTCCGGCGAGTCCTGGAGACAACTGACAAGTTACACTATTCAATCCAGGATGGCCTCCTCATAGCTGACAATACCAACAGCTGTTGTAACATCTATATCCCTATAGGACCCTTAGAAACGGGAGTATCCCTTGGGGATTTCATCCTTAAAACAGTTCATGAAGGCCTAGGACATTTCTCAGCTCAGAAGTCGTACAAGTACGCCGCTTGTTTCTTCTGGTGGCCTCAGATACGCCAGGACTTAGTAGCCTAATGCCGCTCTTGTGATCAATGCCAGATCCACAAGGAACCCACCACACTTCCGGCAGGTGGATCTCTAGCCCTGTCAGCACCTGGCACAGCCTACCAATCCCTTGCCATCGATTTCGCTGGCCCTTTCAACAAATCAAACAACCACACAACTGTCATAGTTATTATCGATGGTTTTAACTCCCACACTCATCTTATACCACTTCAGGAGTCTGCCACCTCTAAAAAGTATTCTGCAAGCTCTAGGAAACGATATTTGATGTTCATGGACATCCCCTAAGCATAGTATTGGACCAAGACTCCCGCTTTACCTCCAGTTCTGGTCTCAGATGATGAAGTTAATGGGAATCCAGGTCTGGATGGCAACTCAATACCACCACCAAACCAATGGCCAGGTAGAGCGCCGGATTCGCACCCTTAAACAGATGATGAGGAACTTCATCAATAAAAGACAGAATAACTGGTCCAATGCCCTCCCAGCGATAGCAGCAGCCAAGAATGTCGCCCCCCTTGAATCCTTATGAATATCACCATACCAAGCACTCTATGGATGCCCTTGGAAGCTCTTCAATCCTATTCTCATATCCGCCAGCAAAGTACCATCAGTGGCTGAGATCTTGAATGCCTATGAAGCCACCAGGATGGATGTTGATATGGCCAGAAAGAATGCCACATTCCAGCAGACTGTGCAAGCAGATAAAAAGAGGAACCGCTATCGAAAACCATTCAACCTTGGCACCAGAGTCCTTGTTAGAGGACGCCCTTACAGCTCCACCCCTGGACGATCCAAGAAGCTAGAGCCGCGATGGTTTGCACCCTTTAAGGTCCTAGAGCATGACTCTAATAGCGATAACTACAAGCTTGAATTGCCTAAGAAAATGGAGCGCCAGAAGCCATACTTTCACATCTCATGCCTCAAGGAATACCATGAGAACGATCCCAATAGATTTGCATCCAGTAGGATGGATAGGCCGGCCCCTATACTCATCAACAATGCAGTAGAATGGGAAGCAGAGGAGATACTGGATTATCGCCTACAGAACAACAGAGTCGATTTCCTGGTACACTGGAAAGGGTATGAAAGGACAGATAACTCTTGGGAACCTATCGAGAACCAGGAGAACTCAATAGAAATAATAGCGGAATATTGGAAAGAAAACCATAGCACAGAACCGATGCCTACGATCACCTCCCACTATGTCAAGACCTCTGGGGAGCCTATGGAAGTCTCTACAATCCCTTGCCCCAGAACCATAGTACCCAACGATTTCTGGCAGCGCTATAACGATGAAGAATACGATTCTGCAGGCTCAGATGATAGCTACCTCAACACTGATGATGATTCTATGCTCTGGCCTTGGGAGAGCGGCGATGAAGCCTATGGCCTTAGGAGAAGATAAGTTTTTTTTACAGATTTGGGGAATGTAACATGTATACATGTTCCAGTACCTCTATTCCCACTCTTGTTAGCCTTTCCTTTATCAGATTACATTCATTTGATTTGATTTCTTTTGTATTTGGATTTCCCTACCGGAATCTCTAGATTCCGGCGTCATGATTACTATATACTTTGGAGGATCGGCAGGATTGTGCCCCAGGAGTTCCAAGGGAAGGAACAGGTCATGTATACCGGCGGTATGATAGAGGCAGTGTTGTGGGAAAGCCCAGGCTTTCCAGGACTCCGGCAGGGCCACAGGATTCCGGTAGCTGTACACTCACCGGTAATGATAGTGGCTGCGGGTTTCCAGAGCCTCAGCTCTTGCAGGAAAGATTTCATGTATTTAAGAGTGGTCTTCTGGCTAGCAGGAGACATCAGACTTCAGACAGAAGCCTAGACAGTGAATACACTTGGTTGAACGGTGATCCTAATCTTCTCCTTCGCTCTATAAACAATTCTATTGTACTCCCCTTGTCTTCCCCTCTCAGCAGTTCTCCCTTAGACACCAAAGCGATAGCAGGCTACCGCTTAGGCTCTATTGTATAACTGTTCACACAGGCTAGCCCCTGTTACACAACTTTATGAAAAAACCTCCGCTTATACCAAAGAATGCCTAAAATGAAAGCTAATAAATAGGACACGATAGCAAAGGCCTGTGAAGCTCTCCAAAGGACTCTAGGACTCTCAATTCGCAAAGCAAGTCCACAGTTTGGGATTTCCCACACAACACTAAATAACTGGTATCATAGACGTACCAAGCCAGCAATGCAATAGCATCCCGATCAGCAACTACTCAGCAATGAACAGGAGAAGGTCTTGGTTAAGTGGGTTGCAAAGTGGGATGATTATGGGTTGCCTCCACGTCGCTCTCATGTTTATCAAATGGTCTATACCATTTTAAAACATCAGGGAAAAGCAGAGAAGGTAGGAGAGAACTGGATACAACGGTTTTTATTTCGACATTCAGAAATTCAATCCAAGGTTGGGAAGGTACTAGACAGGCAGAGGCCACTCTCAAGAGACCTTTCATCCTTTGAATCCCACCTCAATCGGTTTCATAATACACGCATTAAGTTTCATGTTCAAGATAAGAATATTTGAATGTGGATGAGAAGAGATTTGCCCTTGGGCTCTCTGGTAGTAGGTAGGTCATTTGCAGAACATCAAGGAGCAATCCAAAGGTTATTCAGGATGGTGACTGCAGTTGGGTTACTGATATTGAAGCTGTTTCAGGATCTGAAATAGGTTTGCCTCCTTTTATTATCTATACTGCAAGGACACATGTTATGGGTCATCAAAGCAATATCGACTTTAAGGTGAAGCAGGATGCCTTCTTTACTCATTTGCCGACTGGATACACCAATTACCAGATCACCTAGGAGTGGTTGGTACAAATATATGAGCTGAAAACCCGACCCATAAATGGCATCAAGTAGCACTGAATCCTCATCCTTGAAGGCCACAATTCCTATTGTGAGAATTTTCAGTTTATTGAATTTGCTATCGTGCACAATATTCACCTCCTCTGCCTACCTCCACACTGGACCTATATGCGTCAGCCACTTGATGTTGGTTTGTTTTCTCCTCTCAAAACATACTACGAACAAGAGGTTGAAGCAATGATGCGAGCCCATGAACCATATTCAAAGCTACAGAGGGGTGACTTCTATCCCATGCTCTATAGAACAAGACTCAAGACCTTTACCAAGAAGAACATTCGGTCAGCATAGTGTGCGACTGGTCCAATACCATTCAACCGACATCAAATCCTCCGTGATCTCACTCTTCAATCAAAAGCCTCATCCCCACTCTCCCTTGCAATTCAACAACCAGGTCTTCGCCCACTTGCCGCTAGGAGTGACCGATCTACAAGGCTCTACCAGTTGGTAAAGTTGGTACGTGAGGTGCCAGAAATAGAACCAACAGTTGAGATCAGAAAGTATTTTAACAGGCGTCTTTCCCTGCATCAAGAGACTAAGGCAGTATTGAGCATTACAAAAGAACTCCTCCAGCAACAGCAAGCTATACGGAACAGCACTTAGGCTGACCACAGCCAATTAAAGGGTTGTCTTATACTGGGATTCAAGCAACTTGCATATCTGTACAGAACGCAAAAAGTCCTTAACGAGGAGAAGAACACTGCAAGCCTTAAAAGACAGGCAGCCAAGCTTGTCAAGTTGAATGAGAGTTGACAGAAGAAGTATAAGTCTAGGCAGGTAGTCATTAGTAATGCTGATGACTAGTTGGAGGAGTCAGAAGGTTCTGGTGATGGTGGAAATGAAGATAGTGATGATGACATAGTTGTTCAAAATGTAAGTCAAATTTACCCTACTTAAAGTTTTATAGATTACATTTCCTAGCAGGAAAATCAACAAAATAAGGCCCCAAAGACCACTACTAGACGTCTCCGCCACTCTACATACCATCAAATCAACTATAACATAGTTGATGATAAATATATTTCTGATTGAAAGTAACTGTTTTGTATCATACACTTTGTATCCTTTGTCTTTCATCATAGTACTTTCTCAAAATAAAAGTACATAGACTTGTTCTAATTACAGCTATAATACTATGATTACAATTTGAGAGTAAATAGAGTGTTTCTGGTTGAGTGGTTGATATTACTGGAGTTGTTTCCTAATAAATATATCTGACCCATTACTAGGTGTTGACCCATAACACCCCTGATTACGTTAGAGTCTTATCCAAATATATTTATAAGTAAAAGTCGCCGAGATCTAACCTATTATATAAGTTACTTGAAAACTATTATAAATACATAAGCAAATCTCCAGTGGTTTCATTATTTTAATATTCAAACTTTGATATGCTAACTAGGTAATAACCTACAACAGTAGTACCTGAATACTCTAGTGCTCAGTTGGTGATATCAGAAACATTAATTATTATAGGTAATATAGAACTATTACTACAAATAGTCTATCAAAATGTATTAAGTGTTCAGTTGGTAGAGCTCATAGAGTATGCCTGCAAATAGAGCTCTCCTATGATAGTCTATTGATATTATCTAATCCCAATAGCATATCTTGATTTATCAAGAATTTACATGTCCAGAGACTGAATAATATTATTTTCACAGCCTGTAGTAATTTTTCCAAACAGTTTCAAAATTGTGCAACTAGTTGTTACTTTTACAATCATTAATGACCTGGTATTACTATCAAATAAAGTATTTTGATTGATCATTCAAAATTGTTGAGTTGGGTGATAACACAAAATGATTGCAGGTGCAGCCCCAATATGTTTATTACAAGGAATGCTAATCACACAGATAGATACCTTTTGCAGGTAGCAACTATATACTCCTTTCAGAATATCTATATACTGATATAGGGTAAGTTCTTGTTTTTAAAACAGTTTGTAGTTTGTTGCTCATCGTTTTGCGATTGAGTTGCATACTTGGAAGGATGCAAAAAGTTGTCTTACTAGTAATTCATACATGAGGGTAATTGCTGGAAAGTTAAGAAACATTTTTCAACAAGAGTTAAATCAGGCTATAGTAGCGTAGACTGATATTTCAACATCACTATAAGGTTCAATAATATATTACCTTACTTGAAAAAATATTAGTACTAGTATTATAATTGGAAATGATGTAGGTAGTATTATATATTGTGGGAAAACCCTTCAAGCCGGTGAAAACTTCACTACAGTAGCAATATTGTATATATTTATAAGGATGCATTGAGACCTAAAAATATCTCAATTGATAATTTAGCTATAATATGATTTACTAGTAGGATACAAATTGCTATTGAGCTATACAAGGTGGTGGAGCCATACAGGACTGTTGAGTTATTATTATACACTCTTTCAAGTACTTTCTGCTATCAGCATGTAAGCATGACTGAGTGGTATTCAAGAAACTATAAACCCAGGAGAACTAAGTATGAACAAACCTATATATATGTATGAAGAACTGTTGAGAGTAGTTGATTCTATGGTTAAGTATATCAGGTTTGGCTAAAAGTTCTTATTATAGAAAGAGATTATCAGGGAAGGCTTTCGGTTATAAAGAGTTTTCTGGGTAAAAGTTATGATATTAATAAGATATCTTCATAGTTGCTTGAAGAAGATCAAATCTTAGAAGGTACTTTAATATTTATATCCTATATCTGAGTATTGGCGAACTATAACTATATCTCATATTAACAATATATAATTTAAGAAAGGCTATTGCTTTTGTCAAGTATAGTTGTCATTAAACTCTGACAACAATACTTACCTAACATCTCAAGCCTTTTCTCAGAGCTTTTCTTAAGCTGATAGTTTCATACCCTAGTCAGAGGTATAATAAAGTAGCCAATTTGGTATGATAGAATTTTCTAGGATATGTTATTATCGAGATGGCTGGAGAACTGTGAGGAAAGTTCACTTGTGAAGGTAGATCTTGAGGAAGATTTCTTGATAGTTTTAAAACTGAATAACTGAATATATTGTTAAAGTATCTTCTCCATTGCTTGATGATCTCTTAACTCTGGAATAGCTTGATTATCTTATACATTTGTTGTTAAGGTACAAGAACGTGCATGGAGTGCTAGCCATACCAAAAACAAAACCTTAATCCTACTCAAAGGTCCTTTGCATCTCCAGGAATCAAAACCTGTACGCCCAGGACACTCTGATATGGGCCTAACCGCACATCTTGCCAATAAGCAAACAAACTCCCAGCTGGCTAAGCAGACAACAGGATGAAAGTAAGAAGTAGGAAAGCAAAAAAGCATAAAGAAAACCCTTGACGAAGCTACTAGAGATAAGAAGAAAATTAGCAACTACTTTATACCCATAAAGGTGCCAGCAGGTTGATGATGGACCTGGGATTCTGAGGTAACCCACAGCATTAACACAAGTCTAAGAGGTAGTTTAATACTAGGACCAGGGATAACTGAAGGTGGATTTGACTGTGGGCAAGAGTCTAAAAGAGGGAAGATAGTAAGGTACCAGCTGGAGAGGAGGGGAGCAGTGGAGTACCAGCCAGGGTGAGGCAGTAAGCTGCCAGCTCCAAAAAGGTGGGGGCAGTAGAGTGCTAGCCAAACCTGCATGAGGAGAGGAGAGATGAGGAGAGGAGGTGGAGGGGTAGACCCAATTATCAGGGACAAAACCATGTGTGTACCTATCCAGGGAGTTCTCAAAGAGCAGAGAGTGAAGGAATCGACCATTGGACTGCAAAGCGACCATAAGCCTGTAGGGAGTTCCCTCCCACTGCAAGTGTATCTCCCAGCTGTAAGAAGGTAGAGTGTGGCCGACCAGACAAATATTAAGCAAGGTAGAGCAAACAACCTAAGCGAGGTGAAACAACAGTGGGAAAAGGAGAGAAAACCATCAAGTAGGATGGAAAGAATGAGAGGAGGGACTTAAAGGGGTAGACCCTAATGAGTTGGGCGAGGATAGATAAAGGTTGACAAGTCCCCACCCTATGGCAGGGCAAGAGGGGGTGGAGACTTGAATAAAGGAGTTGGAGATGATTTCTCATAGTGTTGAGATTGCAATCGCATGGTGTGTAGAGGAGATGGAGGATGGTCTCTTACCTCTGGGGAACGCTAATTATTTATTCACTTTCCCTGGTTCTCATGTTGGCCACATATATGAAGTATCCTTAGAGACTCTGGCCATGGTCCAAATAGTATAAAGACCATTTGACCCTGAAGATGTATAACCCTGCTATAACTAATGATCCCCCAGTCTATCTATTCTCATGAGTGTATCATGCACGCCATTAGTAGATAGCCTTCAATCTCTTTCGCAAATGAACTAAGTTCAACATCATGCAGCTCTTTTGCTAAAATTATATAGAATCCCAGGTGATCAGTCCGGATGACTGTCTTTCTTGCATGTATGCACTTAGGTACAAATGCATTTGGATTATCAAGAATGTAGAATACGTAATAAACCCACTTGGATAAATTACTCTATCATCTTGCTCTAAGGCTGAGTAGTTCTGAATATGATCTTACTTCTTGTCAGTGTGGTTTGTAGTCAGTATAGTTAGCTCCTGGCACTATATACTATCACATCTTTATACTTGAAAGTGTAGTACCATATCTCATATGTGTAAACATAGGGAATAACAATCCTCATTCTGCTGTTTGGACTTTAGTGGTTCATTTCTGTACCTCCCAATAGTATCTTATAAGACTATGTTGTTATCTAGTTGTCCACTATGCCTGCAATAAACTAGTTCCTAGTGGTCAGTATTAGGCTTTTAGGACAACTTATTCTTATCACCAGTCCGATACCTAGTTATTTACTGTTACACATATGGGGTGTGGTACTAGACTTTCGAGTCTAAAGATGTGATAGTATATAGCGCCGGGAGGTGACTATATTGACTACAACCCACAGTGGCGAGAAGTAGGATCGTATCCAGAACTACTCAGCCTCGGTGAAAGATGACTGAGTAATTTATCCAAGTGGATCTATTACGTATTCTGCATTCTTGATAATCCAAATGGATCTGCATATGAGTGCATATATGCAGGAAAGACGGCCATCCAGACTGATCACCTGTGTTAAGGTTCGACTATCTATATCGCGCAACCGGCAACGATATATGATTCAGTCTAT
>QFET01019837.1:0-13377 GCA_003316355.1 Tuber calosporum | reverse complement strand
GAAATCAACTCATAATAACCTCATGACTCACAAGTGTGCGTCATGCGCGAAACCCACATCACTCTAAAGTAGTCATGTGTGCCAAATCAACTCATAATAACCTCATGACTCACAAGTGTGCGTCATGCGCAAAACCCTCATGACTCTAAGTAGTCATTTGTGCAAAATCCTTGTAAGCCTCACAAGGCTTACTCTGCTTTTCTGTCCTTCCTGCCTAGCGCTCTTCTAGGCAATCGTGACACAATCTAAGCCCTGCACCCATGGCCCTGTCACTCCCACCAGAGGGAAATAATTGTCCGAAATGGCCTGCACCATTTACATTCACAGGAGAAGGAAAAGATCGAGACCCATTGAGAATCAACACATGGTTGAACACTGTCCATCGATACATCACCAGCTTTGGCATAACTGACGATGCCCCTGAAGCCCTGCAATAATATGGAGCCTATTGCAGAGAGAAAGCCCTAGATAAATTTACCCAATATGAAGCTTTCCAAGGAGACCACACAGTTGCTCGATTCAAACAGAAATTCGAGGCCTGCTTCCTACCTTCCACATCCACAGATACCATCTATGAACAGTGGCTACAAGTCAAGCAATCTACTGGCGGAAAAACAGCATAAATTACCGATACTGTAATCAGACTTGAAACCTAGAGAGACCGTCTCCCCCCATGAAGAATTACGGACTATTCAGCGAAGCAGAGACTCCTAGATGCTATGGATATCAAACTCAAGCGAGAAGTGAAATCACACATCACTTCAGATACCTCGTTTGACCAGCTAGTGGACATAGCGGAAAAGCGAGATGCCATTGCCCACTCTACAGGACTCCATGGAAATTGTCAAGGAAATGCAACCTCTAATGCAGTTTACCAACATGCACCCAAGCGCTGCCAGAACAGCACCCTGCGAAATCAACCAAAGTTCTCTCATAATACCTCTCAGCATACTAGAGTAACCCAAGCTGAGAAGGATCGGCGCAGGAGAGACAATGACTGTTAGTATTGTGGAAAATATAGACACTACTCCGATATCAGCTTTGAAAAGAAGAAGTTTAGGAGCATCCAGCAGCGAGGCAATTGAGGCCCTGGCGGATCCAGGAGACCCCAGAATATTAAAAGGACATACCACAACCAGGAAGACGATCACAATGTAAAGGAATCAGTCACAGTTACCACCAACCATGCGGGACCTAGTAGAACTCAATCCCAAGACCTCGAAGCATACATCACAGTAAATGGCCACAAAGTAAAGGCACTATTCGATACTGGAACCATAGGAGACAACTTGATCTCTGGAAATTTTGTCACTAACTACCAAATCCCTACCAGAGACCTCGAGACTCCAATCAACCAAAAGAAGAGAGGTAAAAGGTAACGCTCAGCAATCAACTATGCGGCAAAGCCTGTCATCTAAATTGACAATGAAAGCGGCGATATCTGTGAAGCCATAGTCTGTCCTCTGGATAACTATGATATCTTCTTTGGAATGCCTTACCTTACAACACACTATGCGGTAATAGATTGCGGAAAATCTATTATCACCTTCCCTGATAAAGGAATTACCTTAACCTTGAAGAAAGCAACTAATGCACGATTTTCAATCATGAATAAAGCAGTTGCCCCTGACTTGATTTCCGAGTTTCCTACTGTATTCCCTGGCAAGGAGACAGCGGAAGTACCACCCTTGAAAGATGTCAACCACCACATCCAGTTGAAAGATAATAATTCGGACCATAACCCGAGATTCTTCACATTCCCTGAGAAGATTATGCCAGCATACAGAGCATTGATCTAAGATTGGAAAGCAAAAGAAATCATTTTCCCAAGCCAAGCACACAACCCAGTCAACATATTTTCAAAGCTGAAACCCAATGGCGGAATCACACTGCTTGCAGACCATATACCTAGAAACGATATGACAATCAAGGACCATTGGGCGATTCCCTACTAAGCCATAATACTCAGAACGGTTTCTAGAGTAAAGTTCAGATCCACAATAGACCTAGCAAATTGGTACGGCCAAATTCGAGTTCTTCCTAGCAATGAGAAATACAACACTATCAAGACACCCTTTGGATCCTTTGCATGCAGAGTTATGCTGCAAGGAGATGCCAATGCCCCTGCTAGAGCTATGAGAGTTATAGAGTTTGCCCTAGATGGATTTATTGGACAATTCGTCTGGGCATACATGGAGGACTTTACCATCTACTCAGAAACTGTTGAGGACCATATTTCGCACATCAGATCAGTCTTTGGAAGACTGAGGCAGCACCAGATCAAAGCATCACCAGCCAAGTTCAAATTCTTCGCCACCAAGCTCTCACTCCTAGGACATGTTATAGATGAGAGAGAAATTCATGCAAACGCTGCAATAAGCGATCCATTCAAGACTGGCCTTCACCAACATCGAAAAAAGCAGTTCTGTCCTTTATTGGAGTTGTGATAAAACCTGCACAATTACTCCCACACCTTGCCTCCACTACTACCACCCTCTCGGACCTAATTTCTGAAGAACTGTTTGAATGGCGACCCCTGCATGAGGAAGCATTCAAACAGGTTAAGCGCCTGGCCTAGGATTCAATCCCACTCTGCCCCATCTCTTATGAGAAACCAGCTGATCCAATATACCTTATTACTGACGCTTCTAATGTTGGATCAGGAGCATTGGTAGGACAAGGACCCTCCCCTGAAAAAGGATACCCGGCCGCATTCCACAGCAGAAAGTTTGGAACAAGTCAGCTGCACTACCCTGTCCATGAATTGGAACTTTTGGTTATTGTGGATGCTATTCAAGCATTCCATCCATTTCTATATGACATCAAGTTCACTGTTGTGTCTGACAACAAGGCACTATCTTTTTTCCTAAAGAACACCGGTTTACCTTTCCGCTAAACAAGATAGCGCATGTTCCTGCAATCTTATTATTTTGATATCATACACAGACTTGGCAAAGACAATGTCCTTGCAGATCCACTATCAAGGATCTATGAAGACACCCCAGCTGAAGAATACCAAATACTCGAAGACCATACAGAGAAGAAACATATAAAGACCCCCTCCTTTGCCATGAATAGTATATCAAGACACTATCTCAGCATCGCCCATACCCCAGACCCTTCCTCGGTTCTTACTCTTCAAGTACCCTCTCCCATTCTTACTCCTGAATACGACTCCATGTGGAACTCACATCATGGCACCAGCTCTGACCCCTCCAGCTCCCAAGCTGCGAGTCACTACACAGATACTGTTGAACAAGCCATGGATAAAGCCGCAGATACCCTCGAGCTTGCAACCAATGCCATTGAAGGTTGTGTAATCGTCGAAACCTTCTCCTATCTCAGCAATCCTCTAGTACCATCCCCAGCCTTAGTACTTATTGAGTGAGCTAAAGTTCAACTGTCTAGCCTTTCGGCGAGAATTAACAATCCTCTAGGCGATATGGACCAACCATTGCATCCAGATGCTATCACGAACTGCTTTAAACGAATCCTGATTCTATCACCCAACTGGAATCCCTTGCAATCACCACCTCCGGAAATGTCGCCCCCTGCAGCACACCTACTGATCCTGACCCTTAGCCCACACCAGTCCCTCCTCGACCCCCAGTCAATGAACAGGACCGATTTCTTGAATCTAATAGACACAGAGCCATGCACTGGACTGCCTGTGTCTTGCATGAGTGCCAAACATATATAATTGGAAAGAATATAGGATACTTTCCCACAGGATCTCACTATATCCCAGGACCCTTGCCACTCTACTCTTCCTCCAACTTTGTCTCCCCTCATCATCCCAAGCGTAGAGCAGAAAACAGATTGCCTGTTCCCCCTCCCCTTCAGGATGATGATGGCTACCCAGTCTTTCATATAGCTATTGATAAAGGAAAAGAAAGAGAAATACCGGATATCGACCAAGGATGGGACTTACCTACCCCAGAAGCACCTGTCGATTATGAGGACTGCTTCTTTGATCTGCTCTATTCATAGCCTGACCTTCGAACCTTTCAGCCTACCAACTACATGAAAGGAGAGTGGTACAACAGTATTCGAAATGCCACCCAGAATGACCCTCTCCTCGAGGTTGTTACCAAGGCTATCGATCACACTGACTGGCTCTTATATGTTGGAGTTCTCGTCAGAAAGGGGAAGGATGACAGTAGAGACTATCCTTATAACCTCTATAAAGCAAGCTTTTAAGGTTTTAACATCAGAAACAAAATTGTGCACATTACCCATGATCAAAAGGCACATATGGGTTCGCAGATATGTTTTGAATATGCTTCAAGACACTTCTACTGGGTCTCCATGAGGAACGATTTTGAAGACTATGTCCGTAGATGCCACCTATGTCAGCTCAACACGCAACCTACCACCGTCCCTGAAGGTTCAGTCACTCCACTCCCTGTCCCCAGACAGCCATTCTTATCACTTGCAATTGACTTTGCAGGACCTTTCCCTATCGATTCCAAACTGGAACTCATTATAGTTATCTTGGATCGATTCAGGGTCTTTACGTACCTCATCCCAGTCTCCCAGAATATCACAGCTGTCGAAACAGCACACACCCTCATTGAGCGAGTCTTCTCCATTCATGGTGTCCCTACCTCCCTTGTCTCTGATAGAGACCCCGAGTTTACCTCAAGCTTTTGGACACAGCTTGTGGCGAATCTCAATGTTGATCTCAACATGGCTACAGCTTAATATCCTCAGACCAATGGAAAGACTGAGCACAGAATCAGAACTGTTCACCAATGCCTTAGGAACTATGTGAACCCTAAAGGAACCAAGTGGGCTCGTCACCTATCTCATGTCCAGACTGCAATAAATGCAGCTCCCAGCCATAGCATAGAACTCTCACCCTTCGCAATCACCTTTGGCAGACTACCAAACCTCCTACCCAGCGTCAGAGTTCTCCCTACTTCAGTACCAGCAGCTGACGCGATTGCTTCCCAGATCATGATAAACTAGCAACTTGGCAGAGATGCCCTCAAGAAGGTAAGAGCACGCCAAACCACCTCCAGCCAAAACAGAAGGAAGCATGGACCCCCAATCATCCCTAATGAAACTCAAGTTATACTCAAGTCAGCACCATATGTCTATAAGGTTGGACAAAATCACAAGCTAGTTGGACTTTGGTTAGGACCCTTCTCAGTGTGCGAAGGACCTAACTGACATAACAACTACAAACTCATACTCCCCCTAGTGATGGCAGGAATCCACCCATAGATCCATCGCTGCCATCTCCGCCTTTACCTAAGACCAAAGCCCTTCGCCTTCCCAGCAACAGCTCAACCCATATCTAAAGAGCCAGTTACCATCCCTGCCAGTGGATAAGAGCAATGGGAAATCGAAAACGTACTCAAAGATCGGATCTATCGCAAAATGAGACAGTTCTTGATCCATTGGAAAAGGCTATGACAAAATCGAAGCAATATGGCAACCCCTCTACAACCTAGAAGGCGTCCGCACCCTGATCAGATCCTACTGGTTCGATACATATAATGAATCTATACCTTTCAGACTCCCTATATCCCATGGCGAGACGTTCTCTGCCAGACACTCCAGAAACCACACTATGCCCCCCTCTCACCTGAGCTTGACCCTGACGGATTTTGGAAACCCCTTCAAGACTCAGACTACTCAGGATCCAAGACCAATACAACACTTTCCACCTTGGGTGAATCTGAGATGGATAGCTAACTGCATCTTGGTTTTGTCTTCCGAACTATGGGGCTAATAAAGGTGTAAGGTCCAGATGCCAGTGATGGATATATGTTTACTAATAGGTTTAGATATTTTCAAATTGACTGGAATGCTCCAAAGGCGGGTTGGTCATTAAACCCTTTAGGATATTCCTAATTTGTTTTGTTTGTTTTTATTTCCTTTAAGGGGAATGTAACGGACTCCTACTATGTTTCTACTATTAGAACTGACTTGATGTTAGTTATTACTTATTTGGGTTTATACCTGATAAGCGCTACTATTTGGTTGTCCCTCCCTCCTTGGTTATGACTTCCAATCTAGTTATTCTTTCCATGTTTCACTTATTACTACCCCTCCTTGCTTCTACCCATTTGGGTATCCCTATCCTCCTGCTATACCTACTGGATTTGTATAGTATTCGCGATCTCTTGTTCCTTGCTGTTAGGATTGCATTATTTGCTTTGTTAGCTCCATCCTGTCGCTTTTAACCCTCTGTTTTCGGAATATGGTTACCTTGTTATGCTGCCTCTGTTAGCATGTTTGTTGGATAGGATGTGTAACGACCCCTAGATCAGTTGGTATAGCTTACCGAACCTCAGCCCAGCCAGTGGTCCTACTAGGATGTGGACAGGAGCGGTACCAGACACCTGCAAAGTGACATAGCAACCACGAGTACCTTTCATGAAGAAAGGGTACTTAGGTACCAAGTTAGATAGGGTAACCCAGCAAGGCCGGGTAACCTTGGTTCACACTTAGGTAGGGTAACCCCGCTAGACAGGGTAACCCAGAGCTACAGTCAGGCAGGGTAACCGTCTTGGTAGGGTAACCAGAAGCATGGTTAGGCAGGGTAACCCTTTAGATAGGGTAACCCATCTCCTCAGTTAGGCCGGGTAACCACTTAGGCAGGGTAACTGGGAGGCCCTAGGAAAAGATGGTAAGTAGTGTAGCTGCCGCCGGGTGTGCTACATTCGTGTAACCAGGTATTTCTAGCTTGTGGAATCGCGTGTAACACATAGGTCAGTTACATGGAACCATCTGGTGATGCAAAGGGGCGTTACACAGACTTCCACAGCGATTTGCACCATGAGAGGGCCCAGTTACCCTACCTTGGGGATCGCGGGTGAAATCGTGGATCTCAAGTTACCCTCCCCTAACGTTACGCGAAACGCGAAATCCTACTACAGGTACCCCAGGGTGGTTGGAGTGATTTTGGCGCATCCAACACCCCCTTGCGGCTCCCACGTTCGCCCCTTGCGACGGGTGGGAAAGGGTGACAGTTGGTAAAAGCCTAACAAAACTGAGAAATCAAAGGTGGCAGCGTAACCCCGTATACGTCACAGCCGTCCTTCCGACCAGATGCTGTCCGCAGGATATATATAGGGGTGGGCGATGGCCGACCCGGGCAGGTTGTTAGTATTGACATCAGATGGCCTTCCGAGGGTACTCTAGGTGCCTATAATCCATATGGGAGGTATGGGGGTCCCCCGGAATAGCTATCTGAGGGTCGTGGATAAACGGAAGTTTGTACGGATAAAACTCTACTACTTACACAACGATAGCCCAGGCGCTATACCATTACTGAGGGACGTTACAGGACTCCAAGAGGCATTCAGTCTTATCACGCCTAAGGTGATATCTGAACGGTTGGCTATAGGTAGCGCCTATTTAGACAACTCAGTAAAAGACACTTACCCGGGGAGCTACGCAGTCACAAGAAAAGCTGCCGGGAGGCCAAGTAGACACAGTTGACTGCGTGCTTGCATAGACGGAAAAAGCCATAGGGCGAATGAGTCTCATACCTAGGTTTGGGTCCAAAGTCGGATTGTCAGATGGTCATTGACAAGACGGCGATCTGAAAGATTTTTCTCTCCTGCAGGCATAATCAAAATGCATTGCAGAAAACCTTTATGATTGCACGGACTCAACTTACCCGAGCGATCCACAGGCCCTGAAGTTAATTCCGGAAGGGCCATGTGTCAGATGATACCTGAGTGGAGAAGGGAGCTCTCTTAACGGTCGGGGTAGGGATGGGTGTCGTTGGCTTCATAATTCTACTTAAGTAAACGCGAACGGCACTCTACTCTGATAACCAACTATCCTCTCGAGAAAAACTTGAATTGGGTGAAGCTCTGGCTTAACGATATTAAGTTTTATCATTTGATTCAATTATTTTATCTTTACCTTCAGTGATCTTTGCATTGAGTCTTTTGGTGCGGTCGCAACCTTAGGATCCATCTTCCTACAGGGTGCCCCCGTTACAGGATGTTTGCGCTTTTGTTAAGTTTCCCTAGCTACAATCTTTTGTCTTTAAAGACCCTGTAATCACTCAAGGATTCGGACTCCAAGCCTCACAGGACTATCATCTTGAATACTACAAGTGGAACGGTTACTCTATAGGTTTCATACCTTTTACCTTGTCTATTAAAGTTCAATCCATCGATGCTTCTCCCCCTATCCTAATAGATTCTTCAGAGTCCCTTTGGGATTCACAGGATACTTGGGAGTAGGTTACAGGAATCCTCAATTGGGATTATGAGGCAAACATGCCTAGCAGGATTGAAGTGATCAAGATAAGTACCGAGTTTGCCATTAGGGCTAAGAAAGGACAAGAAAAGGAGAAGACACGGAATGCTGTACCAAGGGAATATGATCAGTATTCGGCCATGTTCAACGAAGAAGAAGAAATGCGGCTACCACCACGTCGAGCAAATGTTGATTTAGAGATCTACCTAAAGAACGGAGAAATGGTACCAGAAAGAAAGTTATACCCATTGGGTAGAAAAAGAACTGGAAGACCTCTGAGAATACCACAGTGTCAACAAAAATCGAGGCTGGATCTGCGACTCCTATGCAAATGGAGGATCACTAATCCTGTTTGTCAAAAAGTAAGCTGGTAAACTAAGACTTTGTGTGAACTACTAACGACTCAGTAAAGTCACCAAAAGAGACCGATACCCATTACCACTAATAGGGGAGGCCTTGGATATGCTAAGGACAGCCAAAATATTCACCAAACTCGATATTTGATATGCTTACTACAATATCAAGATCAAGGAAGAAGACGAATGGAAAATAACATTTACGACAAAATACTGTATATACCAATATACAGTCATGCCCTTTTTGACTCAAGAACGCCCCTTCAGCCTTCCAAGAGCTGGATCAAGCGAATCCAAAGCCGTTTTCAGGATATCAGTTGTATTGTCTACCTAGACGATATTCTGATATACTCGGAAAGCTTAGAATAACACCGAAGGCATGTTAGAAACATCTTGGAAGCCTTACGAAGGGAAGAACTCACACTCAAGCCATCGAAGTGTGAGTTTCACAAAGACTGAACAGAATACCTAGGATTCATCATCGACGGAGACGGAATCAGTGTCGATCCCTTCAAAACCGAAGCAATATTGGAATGGTATCCAACAGAAACCAAATCAGGCATACAGTACTTTATGGGATTCTGCAACTTCTATTGGCAATTCATAGAAGGGTTCAGCCGTATAGCCAAACCCTTATATGAGCACACCAAGAAAGAGGTAAAATGGGACTGGACAGACTGACAACAACAAGCATTTGATGAACTACGCCGACGCCTAACCTCTGCACCTCTCCTGGCACATTATGATCCAGAGAAAGAGATCATGATAGAAACTGATGCATGAAAATATGTATGCACTGGCATATTATGACAAAATGGGGAAGATGGAAAATGGCGACCAGTTGCATATCGATTAAATACAAGCTCACCCGCAGAATACAAGTATGACATAGACGACTAAGAGTTGTTAGCAATCGTGCAAGCTATAAAAGAATTGCGAAGATATGCAAAATGAAGTTGACATAGAGTACTGATACTCACCGACCACAAGAACCTGGTACCCTTCACCACTACAAAGGCTCTCAACGACTGACAAATTCGACAGAGGGCGACAATCAACCAATACGATATCAAGATACAAACCCACCTGGAAAAGAAGGAGGAAAGCCAGACGCCCTAATGAGCAGAGAGGAAGACATACCTGGGAATAATAACGAAAGGATTCTACAGAAACACAGAATCCTCCAATCAACGGAATACTACTTTGAAGCACGGGAAGTAGTGAAGTTTATAGAAGACGATGCTGGAATCCGAGATGCAAGCATAACCGATAAACAGATAAGGGCAATCTACGATGCCGTGGCAGGAGGAGACAAGGAGATGAAGAAAGTGGGACTTGGTGCATGCCAATGGAAGGAAGGATACCTCTAGAATCAAGGGAAAATTTGGGTCCCAGAAGAAGAAGAGACAAGAACAACGATAATACGTTAATCACATAGTCCACAACGGCTGGCATGGGGGAACAAGCAAAACTACCACACTCCTAGCCCAGCACAATTACTGGCCAAACATGCGCGACGATATCAAACGATATGTCAAAAGTTGCCTTACCTGTCAAAGGACGAAAGCAATCCGGCATGCACCATATGGGGTACTACAGCTAAACCAAGTACAACACCAACCATGTAAATCCATAGGAATGGACTTTATCACCAACCTCCAGATATCAGTCGGCTTTGACGCTATACTACTGGTAATCGATCGATTAACCAAAATGAGTCATTTCATACCTTGCAACAAGGATATGAATACCAAAAACTTTGTGCAAATATTCCGTAGGGAAATATTTCCCTTACATGGACTGCCACAAGATATCATTACAGATCGAGGAATACTAATCCCATCAGACCTAGGCAGAGAAACGCCGGATTCGGCAGGAATAGAAAGGAGGTTTACCACTGCTTTGCATCCTCAAACTGATGGACACACTGAGAGGACAAATAGGATACTCGAACAATACTTTCGTGCCTATATCAACTATCAACAAGATAACTAGGCCGACGTACTACGATTGGCACAATTCGCATACAACAATGCAAGATAAGAACCAATAAAGACCACACTATTCTATGCGAAATATGGTCACCACCTGGAGCATGTGCCAATTAGCCACATAATACTAAAAGAAAGATCCGATAAGGAAGAGATAGGTCAGCTGCACAGTATCCTACTTCAAGAAATAGTTTGGGTACAGTTACAACACTAGGAAAATTACGATTAGCACTGAAAACCCTATCCGAATCTTAAATCAGATTATATGGTCTGGTTACTGCCAAGGAATATCAGGACCACAAGACCATGCAAGAAGCTGGATTACAAGAAAATCAGACCTTTCATGATCCTTATGAAGGTGGGCAAAAGTGCCTATAAATTGGCCTTGCCCCAACAGATGAAGGTCCACAACACCTTCCACATCTCACTTCTGGAACCCTACCAAGACAATCAATTCCCCTCACAAAGACAACCAGCACTACCTCCAATAGAGATAGACGGAGAAAGCGAGTACTAACGCAAAGGAATCATTGGTTCACACATTCACTGAAGACCCCTACAATACAGAGCCAAGTGGGCTGGCTACTGACCAGAACAAGACAAAACTTACTATCCTGCGGAGAAATTCAACAATGCCAGCATTGCCATTGAACGTTCCCATCCTCAGTACTCAAGAAAACCCAGATTGAGTTACAGTTAAGATCATTCCCGTGGAGGAACAATCAAAGGAAAAAGGACCTTGGCACCCAGTGACAGTTGGGGTGATAGCCAAAGAGCTATCACAGCAACCAGACCCCATATGCAACACAGGAGGAAATACCAAAACAGGTAAAAGATAACACTCTTTCATGGACTGCCTGCTATGATGACTATTGCCACATTCATTTACATGATAAGGAGGTATCTAATTGGTTTTCTAAGTAACCGAAAATACGCAAACAACAACAGTCCCACTAGGAAACGTCCTGGATCCCCTGTTTCAAGGACAATTACCGTATACCTCGACACGACAAAATCCATACTGCGTATTAAGCAGGAGGCACTGGGGAAGCGGCACCCCTGAATGAAAATGATACACACATACGGTAGTGCAAGACAACTGTAAGGACACAGTTGACGAGAGAGGAGAGCGAAAAATAGAAACTGATACAAGCCCAGATATGGGATGCCTGAAATGTTAAATCGAAGGGTTACAAAACCAACTTGGCACTGCCGAAGCCACAATTCAGAACCAAAGACATGATATGCAAACCTACCAGAGGGTGATTGCCGACCGAGATCGAACTAGCAGAATGGCAAACCTAATATTGGAAGAAGTCCGTAAAAGTTAGCAGCATGGTGTACATTAAGTTCACAGGTTGAAAAAGGAATTACGCAGATTTCCGGGAAGCCTGACAAGGATAGGACGTTAAGCCTGATGGGACTCAGACTGATCAGAGAGGAGAGCCAATTTCACAATTGGTGACTAAGCCGGGCAGGATTTGACATGACTCATAGTTACGAGTCATGAGGCTGTTGAATTTCGCACTAAGACTCATTAGTAGTCATGGGGTTTCACATGAGGCACACTAGTGCTATCCTTGTTATATTGTGATTGGTTGTTGGTGCGCATGACTCACACTTGTGACTCATATGATGTAATGATTTTCGCACATGACTCATATTATAAGTCCCGGGTTTCGCACATGTGACCACTTAGGGCGCATGACTTGTTTTATGAGTTTTGATTGGTTGGGTACGTTGCACACCTGACACATAAAAGTCAGCTGATGGATTTGATACTATGACTCATATGAGGCATGCCAAGACTGTGACTCATAGATATGAGTCACCGGGGTTAGGGCTAAGGGAAGAGTGCCTATATAAGGACCTCTAGGCGGCCTGTAGTTAGGACTCTTCATACAACCATCTAAGTTCTTTCCTATATAATTACTTTACTTCTTTACCTGTTAACTCCTCTATTGGCGTTTTGCGATAGGGACCATAGGCTTTGGCTATCAATACAAGGTATGCATAGGCATAATAGGAATAGCGGATCTCCACACTGTACTGCTCGTTACCATAGTACTCGTACATTAGTGGCTTAAATTAGTGCCACGCCAAATACCTGAGTATCCGGACGGCCCAGTCATCTTCATAACAACCTACAGAGGACTAGTTACCTGTTGCAAGTTACAGTCACGATCAATAAGTCTGTACACAAACCCCACCAAAGCCAAGACACAACGCTTGTCAACACAATACCATCACAAACCCGGTTTTTCATTTTTTTTTTCACATCACCCCCAAAAATGACTTCGGTACGAGCTTTTGGCACTGTGAGAAGCAGAGATCGGCAAACTCCCCAGCAGCGACGGAAGGAACTGAACTCCCATGACCGAGCACGGATATTTGAGGCAATAAGTTTAGGTTCAAGTTCTTCGGCTGTCGCCTCAGAATTTGGGTGCACACGGCAGACAGTCTACCGTACAGTAAAACGGGTACACGAACTCTACCACTTCGGTTCTAGGCCTAGAAGCGGTCGTCCAAAGAAGCTTAATCGCTAAATTATACTTGCCTACTTCGTCTCGTGAGAGGTTTCCCCAATATATACTTTCGCGACCTTATTGATGTTAGTGGTGCCAATGTGTGCATCAATACTGTGCGCTCCGCTCTGGGACCAAATCTACGTCGCAAATGGAGGCGCTGTAAAAGAATTCGATTACAGGAGAAAGATGTGAAAGCAAGGCTACAGATTGCCCATAATTATTGCCAGAAATCTGCAGAATTGGTGGGGGTATGTCCTATATTAGTTTCCACTG